>JARJDZ010000987.1:0-58914 GCA_030264555.1 Aleochara sp. GC000083
AACTCGAGCAATTTTAAGGATTTCATATCGGTTTTTTCGCTACAAACTTTTTTTTCAATTTTTTTTTCGAACGCGATTTCTGTTCTCCCTGACACCAAAAGGGCATGAACTCATACATTTTTGGAAAGTACTCATCAAAACCTACAATGTGGTTCCAATTTTAGTTTAATTGGTTCATCTGTTTAAAAGTTATACGCAGTTAAAGTCGCGAAAAAAAGCGAAAATTTTGCATGTTTAGGACCCCATTTTTCAAGTTCGCATATTTCTGAGTCCCGCACACATTCGGGAACATGATAAATGTTATTTTTTCGTCAAAATATTATAAATGCCCTTTGAATCATCCAAATCGGTTCAGAAGTTTCGGAGATATGAAAATTTTTGAAAACACGAACAATTTTAAGGATTTCATATCGGTTTTTTCGCTACAAACTTTTTTTTCAATTTTTTTCTTCGAACGCGATTTCTTTTCTCCCTGGGACCAAAAGGGCACAAACTCATACATTTTTGGAAAGTACTCATCAAGACCTACAATATAGTTCCAATTTTAGTTAAATTTGTTCAACCGTTTAAAAGTTATACGTGGATAAAGACACGAAAAAAAGCGAAAATTTTGAATTTTTAGGACCCCATTTTTTCGGTTCGGGTATTTCTGAATCCCGGACAGACTTGGGACCATGACCAATGTTATTTTTTCGTCAAAATATGGTAAATGCCCTTTGAATCATCTAAATGGGTTCATTAGTTTCGGAGATATGAAATTTTTTAAAACTCTAGCGATTTTAAGGATTTCATATCGTTTGTATTTTTATCTTCTGGCCACAATTCAGCCCTTATTTCCTTTGATAGAAATATTGAGTTTCTTTGCTTTATAGTCGCATTAACTTGCTAATCTTCGTCGATATTTTCTGAATGAAGGAGAGGGAGGAATGTGGTGCGTTGGGTGGTTGCTTATGCATGTCGAATTTTGTTTAGAGAGTCAGTAGTTGCATCAAAGCCAACAAACGTGGTCGACCGAGAAATTCGTTCTGTTTACGGGCAGACAACATGCCAGTTCAATATTATCATATCAACGTTTAAATGATAAAACGATTCAAAGTATTGTAAAATATTTTAGCAATCAAAAAATATTTTAATCGTAAAATTAGTGAGAAACACAAAGCTGGAATGATCCAAAAGTGTTAACTTTGTATTTATAATGCGCAAAATAAGATTGTGTATTTAAATTCGATTAATTTTGGCATTTTTGTGAAAAATTCTTTTGTTGTCATTCGAGTTGTGAATAAATACACAATTGTGTTAATGAAGCGCCAACTTGATTTATAATGGAATATTGGACAAATATGGACGATAGGACCAGCAGGATGCGTGGCACTCCACAAAACGAACCAGGTTCTATACTTTTTTAAACAATTTTCATCATTAATTATTTTCCAATTAAGTTTATATTTCTAATTGAGAAAGAAACAAAGTGAAGTGAGGTTTGTTATTAAATATTATCAAGGATAATGTTATCCTGAGGATTTCCCATTTAGTAAACGTTGGATTTTTGTATTTCTTTTAATTAGAATGTTGCAAAATTGTTTTTGTCTTTTAAAACAAATTTTATTATCCGCGTCTGTTCAAGGATAAGAGAAAATTCATTTTGGGGATTTGTTGTCAATATTTTGCATATTCTCATTGCCGAAACGTTGCAATTTCCCCATTTTCAGTATGCTCATAGTCAACATCACACGTAAACATAATCATTTGAGTCGATGGTGGTTTTCTTGGGAAATAAATCAACAAAAAGTTTGTTTAGTCGATATTTCGCGTTTCGCTAGTTTGACGGCCATGATTTAATGTTATTTACGATGGTTTCGTCGTCCTGGCAACACTTATTGACCGATTCCCAACCGATTCTCATACCCTGAAGATGACGCCAACGAAAGAAGAGTAACGAAACGAAATATAAAATGTTGCATTATTCTCATTACTACTTTGATGTTCATTCGCATGGATAAACGTGGAGAAAATGAAAAGTAACAGAAAACGAAATGCAAAATGCACTCGCGAAGAAACTGCAAGTGAATGATGGGCGGTTAGAAACGCATTTCGTTCATTTTCAGTCAATCGCGCTTCGTTTCTTATTAGACCGATGCCAATCAAGAAAGATTCATAGTTTAACAGACATTTAGCAGACATGCGAATCGCGCCTCTCGAGCGTGCGCCTCCGAAGTAATTATGCTAATTGCGCTCATAATTAATGCGATTATGATTACCCTTTGTTGTATAGAAATTTTACATGGCCGATTTTTCCTTTTGAATCGAAGCGTTTTATTGCCTTCATTTAAAACAACTTTTCTTTTTCTTCTTACTTTCAATTAGATTGCTTATCTTAATTATTTGAAACTGACATCGTTTAGTAACACACGCAACAAAACATTAATTAATTAGTTTTGTTTAATATGTTGACATCGTGGAGGGAATAAAGTCATTATTCCCTCTACGATTGATATGTAAGATTATTATATGCAACCAAATATACACGGGTAAAATCGTGGGTAACCTCATTTTTTTCTGATTGTTAGGGAGAAGCGGTGATTTTGTAGGGGGAATCGACAATGAAGCCCTGGATTTTTCCCAATTGGAAGCATTCATCAACAGTGATGGCAGTCAAGGCAATGGCAACTATTTCACTGAATCTCTCAACAATCCCACGACGCAACAACCACCGCAAACCACTCAGCAATCCGCTACGACAGGAAAATTACTCAATGTTATCGTTGAAAATAAACGAACTCCTGGGTAAGTTAATACCTATAACCTATAAATGGATCCTGAGATGTTGTATTTTGCAGGCATGCTTTGCCTGATTCGCCTCCTGATAGCAGTTCGGAGCACCCATACAGTCCTTCCGACAATTGCGATGCATCGACAATGCAGAACTCTGAGGCGATCTACACGACAATGGGCTACAAACCACCCAATCTTCTCAACCCAATCATCACAGACAATCTCATCCTGGGCTCGCACATCGTCGTCGCCGACCAGAACGAGCTGCTCGACAATGGGGGCTACCCAGTGGGCGAAGAACTACGCGCCCCAAATGGACAATTGCTCAACGACCGACTACTCATGCATCAGGACTACGACGACAAAGGGTTGATGCATTTGGGCTATGGCGACATGAACATGCCCCAGGCGCATGCCTCGCAATCACAACCGCAGCCCCAGGATCCTCAAGGACAGCATACAAGTATCGACATTTGTGATCAAAGTATCGATGGAATCGTTTACACGAATCTGTCGACAGTGGCTCCAAGCGGCAAGAAGAAGCGGAAGCATTCGCAAGACAATATGATCGTGAAAAGCGAGCCTGGTAAGTTGGCAAAATGGCGGATGGATCACGGTATGTAATTAATTGTGAAGAAATGAATATTCTTATAGAGCACTGCTCTCCGGGGCAGCTCAGTCCGCCCTCAAACGTTAACAATTCCTCCGTGGATGATGACTACGCAGCTTCAGAGTCGTGTCTTTCTGACTCACAGTATCAGTGTATACGATTCCAGCCGTTTCAGCAAACGGGATGGCATGTTCTTTGTGATCAGAATCTCACCGAGTTGCCGAATCCTCATTATCGAGTCGACGCTGACAAAGGATTCAATTTCTCTAATGCTGATGATGCCTTCGTTTGCCAGAAGAAGAATCATTTCCAGGTAATGATTTCCAACATTTTGTTATCAAGTCGGATCTACATTGAAATTTTTGCAGATCACATGTCATGTACAACTTGTGGGTGATGCGCAATTCGTGAAGACTCCGGAAGGCTTCCAGAAGATTTCCAGCTTTCATCTGCACTTCTACGGTGTTAAACATGACTGTCCAACTCAGACAATCCGCGTGGAGCAAAGCCAAAGCGACCGCAGCAAAAAACCCTTTCATCCTGTACTGTAAGTACTCCAATTAACTCCCAACAAGAAGTTATCTTCTTTTTTTAGGGTCGAGTTGATGAACTCCCAAGTGACGAAAGTAACAGTCGGACGTTTACACTTCAGCGAAACCACCTCGAATAACATGCGAAAGAAAGGCAAACCAAATCCAGAGCAACGTTATTTTCAACTTGTGGTTGGCCTACATGCACATACAACTCATGGGAATTACCAGATAGTGAGCCATGCAAGTCAGAAAATCATTGTGCGCGCTTCGAATCCTGGACAATTCGAAAGCGACGTCGAACTCATCTGGCAAAAAGGACAAACCCAGGACTCTATATTCCATTCAGGACGCGTTGGAGTCAATACAGACCGACCTGACGAGTCGCTCGTCATCCACGGGAATTTGAAGATCACAGGACACATCATACAACCTTCAGATATCCGCGCCAAGAAGAATATCATCGAATGCAACACCGCTGAGCAGTTGAAAAACGTCCAGAAGCTCCGCGTTGTTCGCTATGAATACGAACCAGGATTTGCTGCCCAGTTAAACCGTGCTGGTTACTCCGATACGGGAGTCATCGCCCAGGAAGTCGCCCAAGTCATCCCCGAAGCGGTGAGACCTGCAGGCAACCTCCTCTTGGAGAACGGCGTCTCCATCGACAACTTCCTCGTCGTCAACAAGGAGCGCATCTTCATGGAGAACATCGGAGCAGTCAAAGAGCTCTGCAAAGTAACTGATAACCTGGAGACGCGGATCGACCAGCTGGAGAAGCTCAACAAATGTCTGGCGAAACGCACAGATAGCTTGAAGTCGACGATAACGACGCAGAGCGTTTCGTCGTCAAGTGCGCAAAGTAGTCCTCGAAAAAAACCATCGTACAAAATGGTTGATGAACAGTATTGTTCTAATAAGGTGATTCAAATCGTCATCGTTGTCCTGGTGCTTGTAATGGCGCTATGCCTGGCGGCGATTACAACTCTTTACTTTCTGGAGACGTCGAGGCATAATCAATTGGCGCAGGCGAGTCTGCAGGCTGTGCAGCGCTCGTTGACGACGCTGAGTCCGATGAAGAAGGTTAAGACGTGGCCGCCCATTCTAGACATGTCGACGACGATGCTTTACAAGCATGCACCAAGCAATGCCATCGTCGTCTACAAAAATAGTAACGTGATAGGCAAGCCGGCCGATTGTAGCATCGGCGAAGACCTGGAGCACGCGAGTTATCCGTGTCCGGTGTATTGCTGCATGCCTTCACGACTCGAGAAGTTGGATACAAGCGTTGAAGCGTTGTTTGATAGCAACGGCCAGAAGACGCTGCCCGTACAAACGCCCTTGAACAAGAACAAGACGGATAATCTCATCAATATCGAAAGAAATAAGGTGGTGAAGGCATTGCATAGCAATAACATCGACAAAAGCCGGCAGAAACGCGACGATGAGTGGACAGATCGCGATAATGGCTACGATAGCATTGATGAGTTGCATTTCACCATCACGATTCAGGGAAAGTTCTTCAACGCGACGTTGAACGATAACTATCTTTCGCCTGAGAGTACTACCTACAATTACACGTACATTGTGCCCATCTCCAAGTACATGCCCGACGATTACGTAACGATTATTTTCCAGTAAGTTTTAAATGTATGCTAAATTATGTGCCGACCGCAATTCATTAGTCTGGATTCATTTGCATGCAACATTAACAACAACTATTAATTAACGAATTGCGTTTTTTAGGTCATCGCAGGCGCATATCAAAGATATCGAAAATTGCTACAATTCGTTCAAGCATCGGACGTGTCCGTGGAGCGGGCACAGCTTCGAAGATGCGAAGCTTCTTCGCAAAGTCAATGAGAACATTCCCAGCCAACTGATCAACTCGCAGAGCGTCACGTTTGATGTGGATCTAAATGGGTTTCATAGCAAATTGATGACGTATCGAGCTTCATTAAAACAAAATCAAGTAAGCTTCCTTTTCCTTCTTTTCAAAGAGATAAAACAGCAATTTTCCTGTTATTCTCTTTGATGAGTGGCTTCGCAAATTTAATTTTATTGTTTACAGAATAAATGCAAGCTCACGCCGACGAAACTCGGCATCGAATTCACAGAATATAATTTCCTGCTCTTCCGACACTGCGATGAGTGACGTGTTCTTGGAGGCAACATTTCGGTGACATTCCAATGAGTATTTAATTGTTAGTAACAAGTAGAGGACCATGACAGAACCATGTGCATCCTGTTTCCTGTCCTATAATTCAATTTCTTGTGTGTGCAATACGTATTTGTCGATCTCATTCCAAAATTATCTTAACTACAACTTCAACACATGAAACGAACAAAATTTACATATCCAATAGGGCAGTCTGAATGATAGAAAATGAAAGCAGAAGCAATTATTGTTTTTATTAATGTCGTTCCGGCTAGGATTTTTGGATAGAAATTTATTTATTATTTATTTTCTAATATGCTCTTTCTCTCTATCAATCTCTAATATACAAATAGCTCACATAAACTAAATGAAGAAGTTCTATATAGTATTTATAACAATAAGACAAAAATTAGAGAATCCACTAACAGAAATGGCGGCTTTAAGCAAATTGTACTTAAAATTATATATTGTAGTAATAATTACTATGCAATATGTAGGTTAGAGATAATACTAAATGAGATTTACTAAGCTATATGGATGTAAAGTCATAATGAATTAAGAAATTTGTATTATACACTCTTCGTATTTATAGTTTTAATAGGTAATAGAAAAAGCAGCGATGTGTAAAGGTGAAATGATTAGAAAATTTACGTAAACATTCTAAATCGATATCCGTCCGATATGAATCCGGAAATGTACAAGCGAACAAAATAGTTCTAGTAATTGAACAGACAAATATTTGAATCTAATATGTCGTCTAATTGTAATTAATTGCTACTATACATATCCAAATAGAACTATTGTAATTATTGGTAAATAATTAATATATATATATGAAATGACGCATTCTTGACGCAGTTTGCAGTTACATTTTGTTAGTTGTTGATGTAATTGTTATCGGTATGCAAATTCATTTATCGAAATTAATCAAAATTGCAGAAAGTGGATCTCTACACATGAAAATGGTTGTCAATGTATGCAATTCAAGTTATTCATCATGGGCATATGCTGTAGAAGTAGTTAATTTTCAAAGTGAAATTTCGAAAAGCTTAATCCACTAATGACCCCCAAATTATGAACGTGCAAATGATCGAGGGCTGACGCGACGAGTGCCATTCACATTGATGCAAATGGTCGTGTCTTATCGACACGAACCTTTGGCTTCTTTGCGTGGTGCGTGGCATATTTTGCCATAACTAGTAACTAGTAAAACAATAGTGTAAAATGAAGTGATAAAGCGCTTCCCAATTATACCGCTTGGGCAAGTTTCGTGCATAAAATTACATCGAACTCAAAGCAATAATCGTACTAATACATTTCAGCTACTATCAGTGCGTAAAACTTATCAGGCCGAATTGTAAATGATTTTATATGTGCCTGCCGTTGCTCCTGAACCGATACAGACGTCGGTAAAATTTGGATGCCAATAGACGTGCCCTCACACCCGCCCGAACTGCAAACAAATCCAGGAAGTGAAAGCAGACTCCAAGAAAATCGAGCATGTCTCTAAATACTACTTTGCTGTTCGATTTGTACGAAGAACACGTCACAAATGGCGGAGGTACGCTTCAAACTTTTCTTGCTTTAGTTTTGATATGTGTTTAATTGAATTGTTGAAATTTCAAGATGCTAGGACCAAGGGATGGTTCCTTGTGGATTCACCGATTGTTCCTGCTTACATCACATTGGCCTACTACATTTTCGTCACACAAATCGGGCCCAGATTCATGAAGGATCGTCAGCCATTTGCAATTAAACCGCTCATCTTGTTCTATAATGCAGTTCAAATTTTCTTGAACATATGGATATTGTACAATGTAAGTTCAAAGCAACATTTAACGAATTCAACTAAAATTTGCTATGTTTCAGATTGGTATACGAATGCCCTTTAATGAAAACTACTTCTGCATGGAGATCTTCACCGAGGATGAGCATCGCAACATGTCAATGCCGTACTACGGATGGATTTACTACATGATGAAGTATTTGGACATGCTGGACACAATTTTCTTTGTATTCACAAAGAAGCAGAAGCTTATCAGTACTCTGCATCTCTTCCATCATACATCAATGATCTTTGCAACGTGGATCGGCTTGAAATACTTCCCGAGTGGTGTTCTGGCAATCGCCCCATATTTGAATACCTGGGTGCATGCAATCATGTATTCTTACTATTTCTGTGTCGCATACTATGGCAAAATTGGACTGCAATGGAAGCAGATGATGACATCCATACAACTGGTAATTCATTATCCTTTCTTGTAATGAAAATATGTTTTTCCAATTGGCGGCCATTTTCTGCATAATTTATAAATTATGCAATCCGATTTGCATGATTCATTGAACGTGCAATTCATTTCAACTAAAAAATTGCACACACAATATGCATATGCATTATTAGAAACCATTTTATCAAGCGTTATGCAATGTTTGTTTGTTTTCAGCTGCAATTTTTCGTCGGCACAAGCATTTTCATCGTGAACATGCTGAATCCATGGTGCAACTTCCCCAAATGGATTCTCATCCCAACGGTCGCACATGGCTTCACCTTCATCAGCATGTTCGGCCAATTCTACTACAAGAACTACATCGTCGTCAATGCCAAAGCGAAGAAAAGCAATTAAATTAAGCGTTGAATGTTGTTATTTCGTTCTTGAAACACTACAAAATAAATAATTTAAATTACAATTACCATATGCATTCACTTTATTAATTACTCCCTGAGAGATAATATATGGGTGTTTTTACTGTTATTTACAAAAAATTTCCCGCACACATTTGGTAAGTCGTAATTAGCCGCGCGTGTGGAAATGTTCCGCTGTATTGTGATTTTCCCAATCAGTAGGACTATGCAATGAGAACACAAGCAATTGATTAGAATTGTTAATAGCTGATAAAAAGGACTTGAAAATAAAATTTACAATGCAAATGGCCGAAAAACTATTACTTCCATGCCGAAGATTCGCATAGGCTGGTATTATAAGTCTACCCTCTCATGCGTGCTGCAGGCAGATTTCAGTTTCGGTGAGAAAGTGGACGTCTGTCGCCATGGATTTCAACTTCCTCGATTTGGAGAACATGCCCAATTCGTCCTCATGGATGACCAACCTGTACGTCCATTTTGTGCTCAACAAAGGAGGTGAAACTGTTGCAGTAAAAGTTTACAAGTTAAACATTTCTAAAATTGTTACATGAAGATGTAAGGACCAAGGGATGGGCGCTCATTGATTCGCCAGCGGAGCCTTTTCTAATCGTCCTGGCTTATTATTGCTTTGTCACGATGATCGGGCCAACATGGATGCAGAACCGGAAGCCATTCAAGATCAAAAAAATAATTATGGCTTACAACATTCTCCAGGTGGTTTCATGTGCCATATTTGTTCTTGCGGTAAGTCTTTTTCATTGTCTTTAAGTGATAATTTCTATTCTATTATATTACAGACTCTTTTCATGCCACTAAGAGAAAATTTCTTGTGCATGCGGATCTTAACTGAGGATCCCAATCGTAACAATTACATGTCTTACATGGGATGGTTCTACTACATGTTGAAATATTTGGATTTAATGGACACGGTAACTTAAACAATTGGATGTAAAACTAGTTAATAATTTGATTATTGCAGATATTTTTCGTGTTGACCAAAAAGTTCAGCCATATTACATTCCTGCATCTATTTCATCATACATCCATGGTTGGTGTCGTGTGGTTTGGGATGAAATACATCCCAAGTGGAGCAGTAGGTGTTATTGTGTATCTTAATTGTGCAGTGCACACATTGATGTATACATATTACTTCTGTTGTCTGTACTTTGGCAAAGTCGATGTTTTCTTCAAGAAAGTCATGACCCTCATTCAACTGGTAAGTGTTACATTGCAAATAAGTGGTTACTTTATATGTTAACATTTTGCAGGCTCAGTTTCTAGTGTCCTTATTTTTATGGACGCTGCAATTAGTCAATCCGTACTGTGACTTCCCGAAAATTATCTTATTGGGAATGATTGCACATGCTGCAACGTTCACCTACCTCTTCAGTTTGTTCTACTACAAAACCTACATCAGATACAAACCGCCAACCCCCAAAGAGAGCTTGAAACAGGACTAATTTTATAAATTAGATGAATAAAATATAATGCTAGAATTTTGTTGATTATGCCTCAAGAGGTGGACAACTATAATGACGAATATTACGAGGCATCACCATTCCATGCTGCTCCTGAGCGCATTTCTTCATGTAACCCACGACAGCTTCAACCAAATCTGTAGGTACAACCGGTCCAATCCCAGGAATACGTTCCACGAAGACTTCTTCAATTGTATACTAAAAATCAACTCATTAGATACCTTCTTCAAATGATAAAAGTAAAAAGGGGGAAAACCTTCATTTGGGATGCTTCCTCTTCTCCTTCCTCTTCCGGTTCTCCAATGCTTAACTCCTCGACAGGTTCCGTCCTCTCCGTGCGTTCTGTCGGTTCCTCCTCGTCCTTCATACCATGCCCGATCGTGGATGGTACTTCCCCAATGTCACTCTGTGCCTCCAGGTACTTTTTGATATCATGCTCATGTGGCTCATCAATCTCCTTAGTATCAGGTACAGTTTCCGTGATACTCTCATCTTTAGCAACATCTTCCAAATTTGTCTTGCTGCCTTCAACTGAAGCATGCTGTGATCCCAAATCATCAGCCCCAAGATCTTTCAACTCCTCCTTAGGAGACGTTATCGAAGCCTTTGATTCCATTTGCGAAGACGTCTCCAAACTAGCTGTGCTATGCTTGGAGCTAGGTTCTTCAATCAGTGATTGTTCTCCTTCGATGCTGACCTCTTCATAGCTGGCTATTTCCCCACCTTCTCCCAGCATCTCTTCGTGGATGTGATGCGGGACGTGCGCTCCATGTTTATGACGTTGAGCACGCTCCATTTCCACCTGCGAGGGCGTCTTCCCCGTGGCTAACGCCAAGCGATCTTTGTCGTCAATGATGGTGGATACGCTGGAGACGTCGCCCACAGCGTCCAGCTCCTCCGACGAGGCAACAGCCGCCACTACTTCAGTCAAATCCGGACAGGAGACTGTATCTCTACGTGCTACAACGATTTTCTGCTCTTCTTCGATTATTTCCGAGATGATACTCTCCTCTCTGGAATCAAATCAGTACAATTTCTAGTTCTAAGTTCAAAATGTAACTTACTTCTTTATGATTGTAACTTCCTGTTTCTTCACTTCCTCCTTGGGTTCCTCTTTCTTCTCCAGGAGTGATAATAACTCGTCGGTGAAGTATCGATTAAGGAGGATTTGATCATGGCCAGCGTCAATCGCTGCCAGAAATGTATACACGTCGATGAAGGTGGCCACCGGAATCATAGACGATCCACCTTCAGGCTCTTCAGTGATGACTTCACAGAACATTATCATCGTCTGCGTTAAATTCTGCAACAAATGCACTTATAATCTACCTTTAAAGGTAATTATACTTAAGGTACCTCGTTGATGAAGCCAACGCAAAGCCCTATAAATCGGTACAGGGGGACTGCCATGGGGTCAGTGAAGCCACCAAGGCATAAAATCTTGATGAGGGTTTGGTGATTCTGGCATGCACCGATCCATCGATCCCACAGGACTTTGAAGTCGACGTGTGAGCTTGAAATTAGCTGATGAAGGAGTGCCTTCAGCCAACCTGGAGTGATTCCATCGTAGTCTTTGGGAACGGGATATTCCAATCGGGGCTTCACTGGCGGTGGTAGGTTCAATGATAAGCAACGGAAATAAGCGGTAGACCATCTACAAGAAATGAAATTAATAATTGAAAGCATAACTTGTAATTTAATACCTTAAAAGATCTGATGGCTGGGATCTGATTGCTGCTTTTGCGTATTGTCGCAAAATGTAGGGGAACATTGGTGGTACCATTATCTGCTGGGAGCAGTACATGTCGTCTGATAATTCCGGCATCGTTATTTCAACGTAGAATTATGATAAAACCAAGTAGAACTTCTAAAAATTAATGTATAAGGTGAAAAACTGTAACTGACTCACGTAAGTATTTCAAAATGTTGTCAGTCATTGTGTTACCATGGCAAGTAGTATTGATTTCTCTGGGTGAATGTACTTTCAAGGTGTCCCGAAAAGTTAAATCAAATCTTTAACGGTTTGCAATTTAACGATGATCACAATTATTATATTAATTTCTAAATTTAATCATGTCATTGGGGTTGCCTATCTTAAATTATTACAATTTTGCAACAACAAATTTTGTCAACAGTTTTCTTTAAGACCATGTTCAAGGAAACTGTTATTGCACTAGTTCAAGGAAACTGTTTGAATCAAAAATCGTCCAATTGGAACTTTGGGAAGTGAACACCAGTTGGCGTTGACGTTTTCATTTTGATCGGCAACCTGCAATACAGCATGCAATAACCTTAATTTGTATATTTATTTCTTATCCAACTAATTGGTACGATAAGCCAATCATGCAATTAATTAATTTAATTAGCTCCAGTTCTAAAAATTACTCATGCAAGTGAGCCGTTCGCTGGCGGTCGTTTCTAATCGGCGGGAGCTGTCAACGGAGTTCCCTTAGAAATGCACGCACACAGCCGCATCGCACAGATGCGCAATGCGAGCGACAACGAACAACGATCCGCAGGAAAGTAGACGGAACGGGAACGTACACACAATAAAGTAATTAGTGGTCGCGGAACGACGGACACGGCAGTCCCGCAAACGCCGAAAGCAGCTCGGAGGAGCGACGAACATCGCAAAGACGGCGTTCAATGAATGCGACCAGTGCGACGAGCATACGGCACCAAAGACATCATCATCACCGCCAGCAGCAGCAGCAACAACACGAAGACACCACCAGCCGATTTCTAGTGCGGCCAGCAATAGGCGAATTGTACCGTTCGGCCAGCCCCATCGTCGACGGCGAAACAATAACATTGGCGACATTCATTAATAACCAAACAATCGGAAGATAGTCCGGATAAGAGAGGCCAGACCGGCGGGCGTGTGTGCTGTGCGAGGAGATTTATCAGTGCGCGCTGGCCACAGAAGGCTTCCGAGTATTCGGACAGACGGGCGAAGCGAGAAGGCCCCAAGGCAGCATACAACACGTCTAATACGAGCGAGTAGATGGGCTCGTTGGGAGCCAACAAGAGCGCCAGCGAAGAAACATGAACGCTATCGGCGTTGTCGATATCGCGGCGAACGAACGGTACGTGGAGCATATCATCAGCAACGCGAAGAATGAAGAGCAGCAATAATTAATTCGCTATTGAGCAACGAACGCTGCTGCCGCTGCTGTGGTGCTTCTCGAAGATTGCGCGTTCATTTGTTTTTTCGGCGTGCTGGTGAAGATCCGTGCCTGTGCGTTTCGCAACTGTTTCAAACAATCGGACGAACAGTTGAATAACAACATAACAACAACGTTTGTGGCGTTTGTTGGGGGCCCTCGGAGCACAGCTTACTACATTCCTTTTTCGAACGTGTGTACCCAGTTACACCTCATTACGAGCAGCTGATAACACAGCTTGTTATAAACGTAAGTATACGATACGCGGTATGTAACTGATAAGGATTGTTTCCAGCGAATTTCTCTCGAGCAGGTTGATGTGCGTGATTCATGATTAGGGCTGGGAAGGATGCGACACAACGCAAAATTCAGTCTTTGCTGGTAGCGAACGGTTTCCGCGTTTGTGTGACGCCCGATTCGTTCGCGTTTCGGGCATTTGGGACAGTTTTCTGGTCCTAGTTATTTCTGACCGTTTCTGACCAACATCACTGCATTTCTCTCGATCCGCCCGGTGATGTGGAAAGTGTTGAGATATTAATAATAAACGCATCATCAACCTGTAATAGCACTGTTAGAGCGCGTGTAGCGTGCTGGTGAAGTTGCGCTCCTCGTTGAGCGCTTGTCTGGCTTGACATTTAAACGTACTTTACATAAAATCACATCATAGCTTAACATAACGCCGAAGCGATGTAACAGGCACACAGCGAACGAACAGATAGCCGGGAGAATGGTATGCATATTAATTCCATATGCAACTTGCAGTCGTATATCGTAGAATGTAGAAAACATATTTGTTGTCGATCATAGGATTCCCATTCCCGTTATCGGGGCCGTTTTGTTGTATGCGCGCGCGTTGCATTTGTATTTATTTTTAATTGCGTTCGCTGTGTGTTACTTACGCCGTTTCCTCCTCCTCCGCCACCGCCGTCGTCGTCGTCGGCGCGGCTCTTGCACGACGCTCTGCTCTAGAATGTCGTGCGCTTCGCGGCCGGCGATAACGTGGTGTCCGAGTGATGTGCTAATCGAAGCGCAATGTTTGCCCGCAGGATGTTCAACTTCATCAAGAAGTCGGGCGACAAGGACGCCGACAAGGAGAAGCGCAAGCGCGACAAGAAGGAGCGCAAGGAGAAGCAGAAGCGCGACCGGCTGAGCATGAGCCCCGAGGAGCTGCTGCGGCTCGACGAGGTGCGCAAGTCGCTGAAGATCACGCGTAAGCGCAAGGACAAGGAGAAGCTTCCCTCAGGCATCACTGCCGACTACACCGCCGACTTCCTCGCCTCCTTGGAGCGCGTCGAGTCCGGCACGACGCAGAGCGACAGCTCGGAGACGTCGCTCAACTCGCTCAACCAGAAGCATCTGCCACCATTGCCACCAAAGCCGCCCAAACGCGGCATCCTCAAGACGCCAAAGATCAGTATTACTGCAGGTGGTGGAGGCGGACCTGGAGTGCCAGCCGCTGGCGATGACTTCCAGGACGCGACGACGCTGATGCGCAACACGCTGCAGAACGAGGTGATTGCCTATCAAAACGTCCCGAATGTGTCGCAGAATGGGCATCATAATCTGCTCGTTATTACGACGACGTCGCCCAGCAACGACTCGTTAACGGATACTACGAATAGTAGTTTTGCGACGCCGCCATTTTCGTTGAGTCCTGTAGGAGAATCGCAAGGATTTCATAGGTGAGTGACGTCAGAAAATTTGTGTATGATAAGTTGCCTATAATTGGGCAATCCGCCATTTTGTCAATTTGTGTTTCATGAATTTTCATGATAATTCGTTTGCAGATGGTCACGAACACCAAATTTCGACGAAATCAACCTGCCATTACCGCCAATCATTCCATTGGAGTTACCGAAGCCGCGCACGCTGACGGTGGCGCGTCAAAAACCACCACGTAATGATTTTGGGTTTTCCTTGCGACGCGCTATGGTTCTTGAGCGCGACGAGAGCAACGTTAACCAGGTTACCATGAAGGCAGTCATCTTCGCTGAACCAGGCACGATGCTTCAGCATAACAACGAAACGGGCCTCCTACCTGGGGATAAGCTGCTGCAAGTGAACAACATTCGCGTGGAGGAAAGGACGCGCGAGGATATAATCGATCTAATCAAGGCCAGCGGAGAGAGTGTCACCTTAATGGTATGCCATTGAAGTACGAACAATTCCGTGGAACAATTAATTATTGTCTCGTTTTTTAGGTGCAACCGGTGGCGGAATTGAGTGAGTTAAGCCGGCGATCAACGCATGACGGCCGTGAAATGATCCTTGATGATAACAATATCAAATGCGGCACGCTGCGTCGTTCGGGGAGTCGCCGATTCAACAAATCGACAACTGTAAGTTCAAAACTTCGTACATATTACCGCATCGACTAGCGGTTGATTATGAGTGATTAGTATGTCGGAAGCGGAGTGGTCACGTTTCCTTTGACGAGCGTCTTGTTTTCGTTTCGGCCATATTGACAGCAACGAGAACATTTCGCTTCGTTTTTTGCATTATTAGCACTAGACCGGATGCGCGCGTATAGCAAACGTTTGGCCATTGTTGCGCGTCGCTTGCTGGGATGAATATTCATGCGTTCAAGCAGTGTTCTTCATTCGTCGGCCGATTGCTGAACGAGATCGCAGATTAACTGTACTTTATTTCAAACGTAAATGGCGCTCGGCAACCTTTCACCTCTTGCCATTTGGTTCGCGCCGGTTTGTGTAGAGCGACCGACAACAAACAACGTGCAGCGATGCTACAATATGAAATATTTACGTTCTGTTCGAACATACTTTCATTTTGTTACAATTGCTGCGAATTGATTCGATCTTTGGGTTGCCTATCTCAAACTCTAAGATTGCATATTTGCAATATTTTCATTTGAGATTCCTCTCGGATCGAATCGCATTCCACTTGCTAGCTTGCACGACGCCCACCTGGCGTATTATTTACGAGTATTCTATTCCGTGGTATCGCAAGCAACAATTAAATAGTGTTCCATTGGAATTTCAAATGCATGCGTTATTGCGTAGTACTCGAATGTATTATTTCACTTCCATGCATATTGAATTCGGTTTCTATGTGCCTCATGGCACTCGTGATTTGTATCTGCACGTTCAGCGAATGCATTCTTTTCGTATTCATCACAACATTGTTTCCGTTGTTTTTTCAATACATTACGTGTATGTGTATACAATTCGTGTTAGATTTTGAGGCTGATCTGAAGGATCTTGAGGAGTAGGTAGGTTTGAATGTTGTCTTTTGATTTGCCAGGCTTGGTTCGTGGTTGCATTGGCAATGATTACGCCGAATGCACCTACGATCGGTCCGAACACCAACGCGCATCAGTGTGAATAAAATTCGACGACCTTGCCCCCCATTAAAGCAAAACCATCCCGAAAATGGGCGACCACATCTCTTTCTTTCGCGCGCGCCTTTATTTACTAATTGTTTATGTGTACACCGAAAGATTATTGGCGTGCAACGTTGGGCTGCGGCCTCCGGCATCTCAGGCAGCTCTTGCGTGCATTTTGTCGTGGCGATGTGATTATTCATCGATTGAGAAGACGGCGGAGTGCATGTGTAAATAATATCGAAATAGAAAACCGAGTGGGACATACGGACGCACGATTTTCTATTAAGTTATTTGCATTTTCTATTAGAACGAACACGACAGTCGATTAGTAGATACGCGCGCCTAGACGACGATTTCAAACATGTGTCGCGCTTTACTAAACTTTAAGTGATTGCTGATACGTTCCGAATTAGCTTGATTCGCGCATTCGCTGAGGTAACATGTTCCAATATCGTTCGGCGTTCGAATCGTCTTTGCGGAATAACGAAAACGGCAAAAAGTTGCGACCGGAGGTGCATAAGGCATGTCGTGGCCTGGTGCATGCTGGGCATCAACTCCAGATTGGCGGACAATTACGGCGCACGCAAAGTTTCCGCTTGCATCGCAAACACAGCAATGCCAGCGATAATTATCCCGGCGAACCGAAAGAAATTAGCAGGATTTTTCAAGCTGGTGCCGCGTTCCGGTCCAGCGAGCTGAGTAAACGGCCGTGCTGTGATTACGCGCAAGTGCTCGAAGAGTGCCTGCATAGAAAGCATCCCAATTACTATGATAGTACACAGTTCACTACTTTGCCAACGAATGTAATTGTCGTTTAGAACAATAGCTGTGGAATTGTGTCGGTCGCACGTCTAACGTTTTGTTTCCGTTTCAGGCGAAGAGTGACGAGCAGATCGCCAACGAGAAGCAATGGATGGACACGGAGCTGCTGTGGCTGATGCATCGCGGTGGCTTTACGCAATGTCGACGCGTCGATGCGCACGACACCGGCAACAGCAGCAAGATCCAGGTGCAGGTCGAGTCGACCGGCGACGTCATAACGGTGGATGAGGACGACCTCGAAATGACGAATCCGCCGCAATTCGATCGCGCCGAGGATCTCTCCTCGTTGCAAAAGCTGAACGAGACGTCCGTCCTGCACACGCTCCGCCAGCGTTTCTCCAACAACCTGATACACACGTACGCGGGCGGCACGAACATGTTGGTCATCAATCCGATGAAGCAGTTGTCCATCTATAGCGAGAAGGTGGTGGCGCTCTTCAAAGGCTGCAAGATCGAGGATATGCCGCCGCACATCTACTCGATGGCGCAGGCCGCCTACCACAACATGCTCCAGAGCCGCAAGGACCAAAGCATCGCGTTCACTGGCCGCAGCGGCAGCGGCAAGACGACTAACTTCCGGCATTGCGTTCATTATCTAGTCACTTGCGCCGGAAGCGTCAGCAAAATCCTCACCTTGGAGAAGCTCACCGCGATCTGGAACGTTCTCGAAAGTTTCGGGAATTGCAAAACCATCAACAACGCGAACGCCACGCGATTTACACAAATCTTCAGCCTGGATTTCGACCAAAGCGGGATGGTTGCTTCGGCGAGTATTCAACTTCTGATGCTTGAGAGAAGTCGCATTTGCAAGAAGCAAGATGGCGAGACGACATTCCATATTATACAACGCTTGCTTTGGGGCGTTGATGGGAAGCTGAAGAAGGACCTCTTCCTGGATTCCCTCACAGGCAACGAAAGCAACGCATTGTATAGTCATTTGACAAAGATTGAAGATCGGCAGCGCGCTCAGATCGAGTTCGGAAAAGTGCAGCACGCTTTCGGCGTCCTGGGCGTCTCCGAGGCGGATGTCAAGGCGATCTGGAACGTCTTAGCGAGCATCTATCATCTGGGATGTGCTGGCAGCACGAAGATCGGGAGTTCGAGCAAGTATCAATTCGCAAACCCGCAGTGCGCGCAGCGAGCTGCATATTTGCTCGGGGCGACTGTGGAGGAGCTGTCACGGAGCATCTTCCAGAGCTGCAGCGGCTCAACGAACACGCTGACGCCGGGAAATGTGGGCACCGGGGGCAATCGTGGCGCGTACAGGACGCCATCACCGACGGACAGGAACAATTTAGAAGTCACCGGTTACGACGCTTTGGAAGGCTTCATAATTGGCCTCTATGCGGAAGTTTTCAACAGCGTCGCCTCCTTGATTAACAAGTACGTTGATTTACATAGCTATTATATTAATTGCTAGTTATGTAATGATATTTACATATTGTAGATTAATCTCTAATTGAACAATTATGTCGTAGATCGATTTCAACGAATTCGCACACCGTTTCGTCGATTTTGCTGGTGGATACACCTGGTTTTCAAAATCCAGCAACGTGTGGTCGTCAAACAGGGGCATCTTTTGACGACCTCTGCCACAATTACCTCCAGGAGCGCATGCAACTCCTGTGTCATCACACCAATCTAGTGTTACCAAAGGATCGCTATCTGCAGGAGAATGTCGACGTCGAAACGGACGACTTTTCCATTAATCCAACACCTTTAGTCAATCTGCTGGATAAGACGGCGCAGAATACGGTCGTGAAGACGTCGCAGACGGATTTGCATGAGGCAGATCGACGTGGATTGCTCTGGTTATTGGATGAGGAGGCAATTTATCCAGGTGCCTCCGATGAATCCTTCCTGGAGCGTTTATTTACGCATTTTGGAGATAGAGATCACCAGCTTCTTTTGCGCAAGGCAGCAGGGCAGAACCAATTTGTCCTGCAGCATTTGCAGGGTACCAATCCAGTTTTGTATAATGCAAATGGATGGCTTAAACAGAGCAGGGAAAATCCAGTCAGCCGTAATGCAATCGGAATTTTACAAGAAAGTTGCATGTAAGTATTGTTTAAAATAATTGCTAAATGCATACATGATGTTAATACGTATTTTTTTAAATCAGGGAAGAAGTTAGCAAGCTTTTTGTAACTTCGAGAGGACTTGGGGGTGGCACTTTCAGTGGCTCACTCGTCGGTATCGAAGGTTCGCAATCCCTACGAAGAGCCTCCAGCATTCGACGAACGTTTACAGCTGGCACAGCAGCCATCAAACGCAAATCCATATGTTTGCAAACGAAGTTTACAATTGACGGCCTTATCGAGACAATTCGACGCACCAAGCTGCGATTTATACACTGCATTTTACCTCAACACAACGCTGGTCAGTGTGATGCGACCGGCGCTGTACTTGCAATCAAAGGAGCTACAAATGGCTTTGGAACCACCGATGAAGGCCTTTTAAACGTGCCTTTATTGCGTTCCCAGGTATCCAATGATAATTTGAAAGTAAAAAGTTTCGTTACAATGTTTATTTTCATATTAGGTTCGAGGAGCTCAGATTTTGGACACGATTCGTTTGTACAAGCAAGGATTTCCAATGTTTATGCCTTTGGGCGAATTCCGACGTCGCTTCCGACTACTTTCCGGTGACAATACGAAAGGCAACCAAATGCAGGTCCTCGACGAGCGTAAAACCGTCGAAGATATGATTATGTCAATGGATGTGGATATTTCTGGTATTCGCGTCGGCCTCAGTTTGGTGAGTAAATAACTTTTATTTGCGCATCGTTTCGCTTCTAAGCATGTTTGAGGAAGAGTGTGGAGTGCTTCCTTAATCTTGATTAATGTGCGTTAATTGTCGAGTATGCATCAATTTCTAAAACGCTGGCGGGCAACGACGAATTTGGTTTATTAATAGCCGATGTATTTGCGGTTTTTTTTTCTCGTAAATTAATCATTAATCCAGCCGCAAGTCAACTTTCACCTCGAGCTGTGTACGTTCTAAGGAATTGCAATCCTTCTCGCTGCAATCAGGCAAGAACTCGTTAATCATCGAGCAATCTTGGCGCTTCTTATTTATATATTTGAGCAATCGCGAGGCGTCCAGGTACAATGACACTTCGCACGAAATCCCCAAAGTAAGAAATAAATAAAAACACACAATCGCACAATGCACAATACTCTAATGAATAATTAATGAATGCATAATATTGTTGATTCATTTGCCGAGCGCATTTTCACTTCACACCTAGATTTTGTTGCCGATTTTACAATGTGTATTGTAATTATATTTTAATTATGCTTTTCTCTTTTGATCGGTTGCATATGTAGCGTATATTTAATTTGGTAAATAGAATTACCAAATCGACTAAATAATGAACACATTATGGTGATTTCTAAAGCGTCGAAATTGATTGGGGCACAGAAATTGGCGTGAAATTGAAATCGGTATGTTAATTACCTCGTGGCGAAGTGTCTTAATACCCATATCTCTTGCGATTTGCATAAAATAGCAATAATATGTACGTAAAACGTTTACGAGGTTGATGCGGCAAATGGAAATCGGTGTACAACAACATTCAGGATCGCCAGCGATACCCTATCATTATTTGGCCGCATTTGCACGCCAACATTATTGAATATTGATGAATGTTGAGGTATGCAGGGATCGGAAGAAAAAATGAAAACGAAAGTTGCATGCGCACATTTATGGCATTTTCTTGTCGTACGACATATTGAATATTAAATTAATAACGATAATAGTCGGATGAAGGCGCGACATGTGAAAGATTTCGTATGTGGATGCGTAGCAAGGAAGGAAAGAACGTGTTGGTTGAGAGAGGAACCAGTTTGAAGTGCGTATGCCTTGTTATGTTCGTAACTTGAAAATTTATGTCTTGAGATGACGATGGACGAGGCGCTTCCACATCGAGAATAAATATCAAAAGTGAAATTTTTAATTGACTTTTATCGCCATTCGGTAATAATAGCAATAGCGCATTGAAGGAATTTCAGAAACGCGTAAAAGTAGTATCGTATTTCAGATATTTTAGTTTTTTGTGTTTATTTTTATATTAAAAATTTCCATCCGGATATATTTGGATACTGAAGTTATGTCGCATGCAAATTTTGGCTTTGCAAAATTATAAATTCATGTATTGTGTAATTGATTGCAGGTAACAATGAGTTTCCGTTTATTTGATAGCTGTAGAGAGTTGGCAAAGGATATTTTACCAAAAATAATTCAACGAGTTTACATTCCTGAACAATTTACAACTTCAATTAAAGGAATCTGTAATTTAACCAATTGGATATTAGTTTCGAATAAGGGTAAAACTTTTTAAGTTAACGTTTGCCAAATGATACTTTATCATTGACATTTCCTGTACACAAAATTATCAACCATTTCACTTCAGTTACTTATATTTTAGGGAGATTATTTTAGAATGCAACGGAAAACGATAAGAGAAGTTCCTTCAATGCCAACAAAGCAACGATTCTAATATGTAATCCAAACGGGAACAATTTCCAATTTGAACGCTCGAACATATTTCACTATCTAAAATACTCATCGGAAACAAGTGTACAAATAGAACGAATTGCTTTCGCAGCTAAGTGCGCCGACATTGAATCGAAACGTACGTACATACGGCATGTACACAAATTGTTCTCATAGTTGCATTCAATGTCTTGAACAAGTTTTCTACACTTTGCATACATGCGCCAGCAGGACTGGCTGCACAATAGATGGAATATCGAGTTATTTGCGTTTGTAAGTGGGCTCATTTCATGCCTTAATAGAAACGCATCCATCCATCTAACGAATCGAGGCACCTGAAGCTGGCAGCAAGTGAACAAGTCAGCCACCCCACCTCGGCGCCGAAACAAGTACGCACAGAGTTTATTACCTACCGATACTTTTACCTTTCTATGCCGGCTGCCGAGAAGTCGAGGCAATCAAGCAATTTCAGTCGGCAGCGAGCAGCACGCGAAGGTGCGCACGAAGAGTTGTCACGCCCGCCGCCGAATACGATGTCCACCGCGCTTGAATGAGAAACAACCGCAAGTGGTGCAAAACGGCGCAAAAGTGCACACATGCAGTTCCGCGTACTGCAACCCGTTGCGTGAACCTGAATTATGTTGTATCCGTTGACATCGTCGTCATCGTGGCCGTCATCATCAACATGCGGTCGCGCATCATTTAACCGTTTCATGTTGTTGTGCGCGCTGTAAATCGTAGCGCTCGCCCGATAAGTAAATATACCGTTCGATTCTAACATTATTCGAACCGGCCGTTAATTGGATTCCATGGACGGACCCGTTCAAGAACGAATACAATGTTACGAAAACAAACCGAGCCACTAGCATCACATATGAAAAAGTGCACTCAATAAGTGAATGCAATTATCTAAATTTCGGTGAGAAACTCGTGTGTAACTTGCAGTCAAGTTTGGTATCTGGAGCGCATACAAACATTCATAACGAGAAGATACATTCTGAGAAACAATTAGAACGGTTTGGGAACAGTTCGTCCGAGTTTCATCCATAACTGTTTCTTGTATCGGCGCAAAATCTTAAAGTAGCATCGATGCGTTTACCAGTCGGTAAACAAAACATGTACCCGTTGGACGGCAATGTTTCCGAATTCACCAGCATCGACATGAAGTTGCGGTCCGCAATCGATAGCTTCGATCGCATCCTCGACGAGTATAGCACGCCAAAGGGCACGAAAAATGCCGTAAAACCGGTGCTGGAGCGCGCAAAAACCTGCAGCATTATCGAATCAGCGTGCATCCTCAAGAAGAACGTGCGCACAGCTGAGATTTACAAAAGTCTCGAATTGATTCCGCCGAAAACCGGCGACAAACAACACCCACGCAGCGAGAAATCTCTGAATGGTAGAGTCAGTCAGGCGAAGCGCAATCTCTTCGGCGAGAAGGATCGGTCTATTTGCACCGTCGAAGTGCCCCTCGTCGTCAAGCCGAAAATGGGGGAGCAATCCCGCATTCCACGTGCGCTCTCCGTGTGCGATGTGAACGCGTTCAAGTCGAGGATTCCCGTGAAGAATACCACTCCGCCCGTTCTTGCATCTCGAGAGCGGCCCGGAAGTGCGCGGACCTCCAGCTGCTTCGACCTATCTGCCATTTCCCATACGCAACGCTACGAAAAGGAGCGCCTGGAGCGCATCAACAAGAGGCAGCAAGTGCCCATTGTACCTGCACCACGGGTGCCACCTCCAGGTCCCGTGGCAAAGCCACGCGCGGCTAAAGTACACAAAACCATCATCAAATCGCTTAGTAATCCTCCAGCAACTCCAACAAGAGTTACGTCAATTGTTGAGAAATTCGATGCTGGTACGAAAAAGACTAACAAAGTTGATGGTCCGAATATTCGGTCTAATGATATCATGGGGAGAATTAATAAGTTGCCTCTTGATAAACCACAAACGAAACCTGTGCCTATTTTGCATGGTGGTACGAAAACAGCACCTAAGGTCAAACAAGTAATCAAAACTTTTGAGACTCAAAGTGCTGGAAAAACGCCTATTGTCAAACAGCATCCCGAAAAAGAGAACACTTTCGGTGTTAAAAAGTTTAAACTAGATACGAAATTCAATGCATATAATGCGTCTAGTAATAAGTTGCCAAAACGAGGCGAGAAAGTATCGTTGAACAAAGACCAAGCACAAATTCCACGGGAGATAGTAAAAACTCAAAGCAATCCGGTAAAAATTGTTGATAAGCCGGCCAAGGCTAAACTCCCTGAGAAAATTGACAAACCGGCTGAACTAGTAACGAAGAAGCGCTTCGTGAAGAGTGACAGTGGCATTGGACTCAACGAGAAAGACATTCTCCATCGGATGCAATCGATTAAGCCGCAACCAGAGAGTGAGGAGCATGAAGATTCGGATGATTCCGGTCATCTCAGCAATGAGAACGAGGTGGAAATTGATGCAGAACCGACGAAGAAGGTTTCCATTATTTTCCTCCATAACATTCCCATTTTTTTTTCAATTTTAGTAGTTATTGAAACTAATGTACTAATTCGTTGATTTGTTTGCTTGTAGATCTTCTTCCGATCTGGAGTGCTCTCCGAATTGGAGCACCAGCGAGATGAGCGTCTGGCCGGCATGGTGGTCAATCTGCAGGCGCATTGTCGCGGCTATTTGGCGCGCAAGAGGCTCGCGAAACGCAAGCTGGAAGATCTCGCCGTCCGCTGCCTGCAGCGCAACGTGCGCAAGTTTATGAGCGTCCGCGACTGGCCTTGGTGGCGGCTGTTGGTGCGCGTCACGCCGCTATTGAACGTCCATCGAACCGAGGAGGAGCTGAAGCTGAAGACCGAAGAGTTGGAGGCGCTCAAGGCCAAGCTGGAGCGCATCGAAGTCGAGCGCACCACGCTCAAGCACGAGAACGACAAGCTGGAATCGAAGGTGAGTTGCAGATGGACGCAACAATAAAAAGCCCTTGGCAAAAACGGCACAATTGCCTCGCGGGGAATGAATTGGCTGCCCATTGAATTGCCAACTAAAATTGGACGTCGTCTTTGCGGCTCTCCAATGCGCAATGTCTGAAACTCGACGTTTAATTAGTTTACGAACTACGGATCAGCTCCACGCCGGCTAAAAATACTCGGATACTGATTGAAGTTATAATTAATTTAACAAACAAAAAAAGCGGAAAAGTCGTCGCTGTCGTCGGATGCGTCTGCCTTGGCGTCAGGTTCGTTTGCGCTCGGACACTTGAATGCAACGCATGCACAATGAGAGACTGATTTATATTTTTGGCAAATCTATATTTTTCTCGGCGCGCGCGCCACTGGGGCCAAAGACGCGCTACGATAATAGCCCTCTCGCGTAGAATACATGGGCGCACGCATCGATTACTCTCTCGGGATGGTTGCGCTCTTGTGTAGTTGGTTGTTGTTGGACAGCATTTGGCTAGACGCCAAACGATCCAAAGCCATGGCAAACAAAACGGCGCCGATCGTTTTGAAATTGTGTTGCATGGCTGCATGGCGTGACAATTAAAAACACGCGGCGTTTCCGGGTGGCTCAGTCTTTCCGTAAAAATGCGCTCAATTTTTCATTTACATCTAGCCGCGGCGCGCGTTAGGCCGCGCGTACAAATTGATTCGCTTGTATTTATACACCGAAACCATCATCGCAGAAGGCGCGGGCGCGCGCATATATTTAAACATGTGTAAACATGATATGTAATTGTTACTAATGGGGAAAGTGGGTCGAATAGCACGCAAGCGTCCGATACGCGCGGGCATCTTCGGATATTCTAGGTAACAAATACGGAATGACAATTACTTCAAAAAGCTTCGACCGCAATTGGAAATTGCACCGCGAAATTAGCGCCGTATACCAATAAAACGCAATTAGGCAATTAGAAACCTTCGGTTTTAGTTGTAAAACTCACGGGTACTATTAACTGTTATCCCAAATAGGTGCGCAAGAGTAAGATCAAAATTTTTGAACCGAAGTTATCAACAGTTTCTCATTTGAATAACAAACCATCGGTGCGCGTTTGCAAGTCAGACTTCATGATTTTCCATGAGTTTAGAAAGCGCTCCTATATATTAGAAAATATTTATTTAGAAATTGCAGACGAAATTTATTCAGAGAACTAAATATAACCCAGGCCAAACCGCGAATGGTGAACGCATTTTCAATAATTCTTCGCATGAACACGATTGATGATCGATCGGCCTGTAAATCAGTCCGAGTAGCGGCGTCCTCATTGAGTATTGCATAAGGCTGGCACGTCGTTTAGTTCGTATGCATTGAACAAGGACCAAGTTGTCTTGCTGAAATTCAGAGCGAGCGTGTAGTTGCTTTGGTCAGCATCGCGCGCAACTAAAACAATCTCGAACGCATCAGTCTCCGCTGAGAGCGTCGCGACGCCGCCACGCAACACATTACATCACGCGCCGTCCGTGCTCATCATCAATGCGCTAAATTATTACCTAAGTGCATAATCATGTCTAGTAGAAGCCAATTTCGGTCGGCATTTAGCAACCAAACTTATTCCGATTATCCAACGACCTTACCGTCGCTGTCGTTACCAGTGCGCTCGAATTTCGCCGGTAGCCGCTCATATTCCCGCACTCCGGAGCCGACAATTAACTTTAATAAGTACTCTCTATCGCCGTACACCTCATCGCTTGATAGCAACAATAATCATGCGACGAAATACAAATCACCAGCGCGTTATACACCTGGACTTACAATGCGACGTTCGCCGTCCGTGGAGTCGAATTCCTCGTCCTTGTCGCGGAATTTCAGTCCGTACAGACCATCGTCGTCGAGTAGGGCGCTGCGTTCAGTTACACCACGTCGCATATACCCGCAACATCACCACCAATCAACGGTATCCGAACCGGAGGACTATGATACCGTTGTTTTGGACGCAAATTTATCGTTTGTCCTTGGCGCGAAGAATCGGGTCACGCCGCGTTTGAGTCCTATTCCGGCGTACCTGGAGGACTCGACCGCGTCGAGTTATCTAAGTAATAAAATCGCGGATTTTCTGCATCGAACCGATCATGTCATGGACGAATGGAAAGGTCTAGGTCATCGTGAAGATGAGATGAGTCTCACGAACAGCTTCGGGAATGGAAGTAACGGCCGGAATAAACGTCTAGGGCGCAGTCGGAGCGCTACGAATATTATGATCAAAGGCTTCCAGTACTACAGCCGGGCGAGTAGTTGTTCGCGGCGGTCGTCGGTGGCGAGGGAGTTGAGCGTCGATGACGGTGGTCTGGATGCCACCGAAGCCGACGAGGTAGCCATACATATA
The DNA here is from genome assembly GCA_030264555.1 of Aleochara sp. GC000083. Lineage (NCBI taxonomy): Eukaryota > Metazoa > Arthropoda > Insecta > Coleoptera > Staphylinidae > Aleochara > Aleochara sp. GC000083. The sequence goes on from JARJDZ010000987.1 coordinate 27,321, forward strand.
ATTGAGCGCCTTGCGCTTGACTTAAGTCATCGCAATTTATGACTGGCATTTCGTAAACATTCATATTTGATAACCTATCTCCTTTTTTTATTTGATAGTTGAGCGAAATGACTGTGGATTTGGCAGAGGAGCACTCAACCGCAACGCTGGCGACCGAACGCTTGGATGCGGAGACCGTGGAGCGGGTGCGCGTCGAACGCGAGCTCTCCGAGACGCAGCACAAGAACAAGGAGCTGCAGCAGCAGACGGAGCGCCTCGAAATGGAGCTGCTGTATGCACGTTCAGACCTGAACGGCATCGACGAAGAGGACGAGGATGGCGATGGGGATAGCGTCTATAAGCAGCGTTACGAGCGCACCGTTCGCGAGCTGGAGTTCACCAAGCGTCGTCTGCAACAGCAACATGAAGACGACCTGGAGCAGCTTGTCGCACTCAAGAAACAATTGGAAAAGAAGGTAATAAACGACACTTTATGGATTTTCATCGTTGTGACCTTAAATTTGAATTTTTAGTTAACTGATGCCTATGAAGAAGTTGAGGAACAGCGACAAGTTGTCGGCCAGTGGAAGCGGAAAGTGCAGAAATTAAACGGTGAAATGAGCGACCTGAAGCATCTCCTCGAGGAGCAAAACGGACGGAATAATTTACTCGAGAAGAAGCAGCGCAAATTCGATTCCGAAACGCAGCTGCTTCACGATGAGTTGCGTCAAGAGAAGCAGACCAAAGATCGGTTGGGACGCGAAAAGGAGTTGCTTTCAGCAGAGAAATTTTCAGTGGAGACTCAACTACAAGTACGTAATCCAATTATTAGAATTATTAGGTTTCTGATTGAAATTTTGATTACAGGATGTAAAATTGGAACTTGAAATGAAAGAAGAAAAATGCACGGCGCTCCAACAGGAACTCGACGAACTCACCTACGGCGGCAAAACCGAGGAGGAGGTCGCTCAACTACGAAAACAGAAAATTGAATGTGAAAGACGTCTTCATGATCAAGAAGAGGAGCTGGACGAAATGGCTGGACAGGTACAATTATTAGAACAGGCGAAACTCAAGCTTGAAATGTCCCTCGAGCAAATGCGCAAACAGGCCAAGAAGGAGGCTGCCTCCCACGACGAGGAACTGGAAGAAGCGCGTTGCTCGGCGCAGAAAAAAGTCAAGGCCTTGGAAGCGCAACTCGAGAATGAGCATGAAGAGCGCACGATTCTCCTACGCGAAAAACACGAGCTCGAACGGCGTCTCGTTGCTGCCATGGAGAACGGCAACGAGAAGGCGTGCGATGAAGCACTTCTACTGCGACTCAAACGCGATTTGAAGCGTACTAAGGTTTTGCTGCGAGACACCCAGGCTCAATTGGAGCGGCAAAAGAACGAAAACCCCGGTAAAAATATCATTCGGCAATTACGTAATCAATTGGAAGACCTTGAATGCGCGCGTAGTTTGGCTACGAAGGCGAAATCCACGCTTGAAGGCGAATTGTCCGAGACGCAAGCCCAATTGGACGATGCACAGAAGGCCAGGTCGGACGCGGAAGACAAACTGAATCAACAGATCCGTGAGCGGAACGATTTGCAAATGCAGCTGGAGGAAAACGAAGAAGAACTGGCCGAAGTTTTAAAGAAATACAAAGCGAGCGTACAGCAAATGTCCCTCGATCAACTGGCCTTGCAGGAACAAGTCAGTTTGGTATCGGAATTGGAGATCGAACGCAACAACTTGAAGGAACAGTTGGCTGAATTGACTAGTAAATTAGAGAGTGTTGAAAGTCTTGGCGATGCTAGCTCACATATTCTTGTCAAACGCGCTGAGTTGAAGGTGAAGGAACTTGAGAGTAAATTGGATTTAGAGCAGACTACGAAACAGCGACAGGAAGTTCAAATCGCACGATTAAAGGAGGCGGTTGACAAATTACAAGGGGAGCTAGCAACTGCACGAGCTAAGGAACAATCGGCTCAAGATCAGATTAGAAAATTACAGAGAAATGTTAGGTATGTATCATTATTCATAGAATTACAATTAGTTTTTATGAATGGATGCAATTTATAGGGAACTGAGAGACGAGCATAATGCAGCTTTGAGTCGTGAAGGAGAAACGTTGTTAAAGCGCAAGGAAATTGAAAAACGCTGCGAAACGCTTGAAGCTGAAGCACACACAGCTCGCACTGATCTTCGCCTCGCATTGAAACGCATTGAAGATTTGCAGTCTGCCATTCAAGGAGAACTCGATGATGATAGCATAGATAATTCCGATAGGTACTTACAAAACTTATAAGAAAATATTTTATATAAAATGCATTAACAATTTCTGTCCATAGCTATTCATCTGACGATTCAGTCAACACCTTCCTGGCGAATCACAACAGCAATACGTCGTTACAGCATCATCAAGCTGCCTCTAGTGGCATCGTTGCTACGCGAAAAATGTCTTCCAGTAGTAATAAAGACGGATATGCATGAGTGGCGGCGACCATCTGCAGAACGATTTCGTTGACGTTCTGCAGAAGTGATTCGTACGACGAGGAAATGAACGTGCCCGAAGAAAAAGTCTAGGAGGCTTTTGCTCGATGAGGCGATCGCATCCGGATGTAGTAGAGTAGTTGTAGCGCCATTATGCGAGGTAAACATGGGTTGCAGAGAACAACTTATATTTTTGTGATATCACTTACCAATTATCATAATTCTATATTATCATTACGTCTATACATACTTATGCATATAATGTAGAAACATTTTAAAACAATTACGAACGCGGGGTTTAGGTTTCTAATACTAGCGAATTACAGGCAGGAGAAATGAGTACGCAAAAAAAGCCTAAATCAAAATCGATACGCAAGTGTTACGAAGTTAAAATGAACAGTAACCAAAGACTGATTAATGAACAAATCACACGCAAAGCGAGGGAGACTAATTGGATCAAATAAAAACGAAATTGAAATAGGCTGCAATCAGTAACTGTTAAAATTAACTTGTATGAGTAGTAATCAATTAAGTAAACTTACATACATTTGAAGTTAACGTACATAAATTGAATTAATTTGGTTGAAAAATTGCTGTAGAGGGAAAGAAAATGTATATAGTTAGCCAATATTTATAGCTGCTACATTTTCCTAAGCAACCTAATTATTATAAGAGAAAATCAAAGTTTTGGATTTTTTCTTACTTGTTCATGATTTGAAATATTTATTTGAGATTATAATTAATTACTTTGTATATACACACACGAAGCAAGGAGCGGAATATGACATATAGAACAAATGGGAACATATAAACGCAGAAACGAAACCATAAAACCTTTAGATATACATTTATATTATTCATTAATCAATTTTATTATTCAAAAAGTTAGCTTGAAGTTTGTCAACAAACGGCATCAAAAGAAATATTAAAACAAGAACAATGTCTTCATACTGAAATATGTTTTTGCCTCTGAAGCTCCTTCAAAAATTGTTTACTGTTCAAAATTGTTTTTTAATTATTGGGGTCATATAACCATAAGAAACTGGGAAAACTATACGTTAGTAGGTTACACCATGAATGCCACAAAATATTGATGGCGCTACGAACGTAAGCTATATTTCGTGTACTAAACGACTATTGCCTTCTCTATTAGTACTTCGATAAATACAACAGCTGATGGATTAAAGCCGCTTACATCGCCGATAAATGTTATCAAATCGAAATGAATTGTACCGATATAAATCAGAACGACTAACAACTTGTAAATAGGACATAGTGCGTGTATTTACTTATCACAAATCTATAGTGGAGACACAATTCATCCACAGCGAAAATGCTTGCGACAACAATAATGATTGCTTTGTGACTAAGTATTAAGTGATAACGAAGTGGTACGTTTCTAATTGTTTTCTGTAAATCTAGCAAGAGCAAGTGTATTTATCATTATGTTTAGTTAGTCAACTTATACAGCTTGTAGAATGATTCATCTTTGTTAACCTATGTGTAAGATGTATTAATTTTGAGTCTAACATATCTGAATACCATTTTTAGGTGGTGCAATTAATCAGCAACCATGGACAACAGCACATTAATGACCCCAGGGATAAATATTCCTGAACCATGGTCAGGAAATGCCACAACCAATGAAATACTCAATGATCTCATGGATAGCAACTTCTTGAAGTTGCTGGGCAGCTTAATATTTGCCTTTGTCTGGGTTATCTACATAACATACTATAACAGTCGAATAGTAGGCTACATAATCACCAAGATTTTGAACAGATTTCTGAAGAGCAAAGGATACTTTCAAATAGGTAATTATAAAATTTACCCTCATACCATTTACTAATGTATATTTCTAGGATCATTTACATTGAATGCTCTTTCTGGCAAAATAATGTTCAGAGATGTTGTTTACATCAACCATGACTTCACCATAAGAGTTCAAGATGGCTACTTGATATTTCGATGGTGGCGAGCTTATGTACCCAAAGATGTATCAGAAGATCTCTCCCATTCAGACACAAGACTATCAGTAGTCCTCAATGGGTTTGAGCTGCATGTGTACAACCGCAGCGATTTATATTCGCAAATCGAAAAGATCTTCGGCCTAGAACCGGGAATTTACCCAGATAACAACAATGATGAGAAAACAATGAATATTGAGAATATGGAGCACAATGTTGATGCAGATGATCTGAGCTTCAAGAAAAAGAAACAACGTTCTGAGGCAGCAATGGCGCGGACGTGGAGAGATCTAATTCCTGTTATTAAAATGGATATTTCGTCTTGTCGACTCGTTTTTGGCAATCGACTTGTACCAACAACTCTTAGCATAACTATTGAGGAAAGCCATTTTGTTTATTCTACGCGACCAGCAGTGAACACCCTGGATAGATTTATGCATTTTACAAAGTGCAAGGCGGAAAATGCGCGAGTTATGTTAGCTCCAAGCTTGAAATATACAGGAATGCTTGATGAACCACCAAGATACATGGGAGAAGGGTTTGTGTTGATGTCTACAAATGATCTTGAACTTTATTTCTACATGGATGAACCCGGACTTGTACCGGAAGTACCTGTAACAGTTACATTGCCGAATGGTGATGTTGTCGAATCGGATCCACCGCAATGGGGAGTTGATATAAAATGTGGTAAAGGTACGGATTTTAGTTATGGACCATGGGCTGATCGTCAGCGTGAACATCTTTTCAAATTCTTCTACCCACAAGACTACCAAGTGATGAAAGTCACTGAGAGCCCGAAACCTGGTGAGAAACGACAAATGCAAAGCTTCGACGTTCGTCTTTCCATGCAATACGTCGCAACAATCGACATCCTGTTTTCAAAAAACAAGGAAACAAACGCTGTACATGTAACTGTAGGTGCTGGGAGTTATCTTGAGATTACAATACCTTGGGTGACTTTACACGATGGCTATACAACAAGAATCAACGGACAATTGTTGCATCTTGAAGCAACGACGAGTCTGCAATACAGGGATTTGGTAGTGAGCGAAACTCTGGAGTTTTCATTGAATTGTGATTATCCATTGGTGTGGAATGATCACCAGACATGGGAGTTGAATCTAACTGGATGTAAAGCAACAGTGGCGTTGTTGTTCAACCACAAATGGTTCTTTCAGGACTTTATTAACGACTGGTCATCAAAAGCGCGCCCAGATATTTTGCATTTTGTCCCATATACTTGGCGCTTCGGCTTGACCCTCAAACATTGCGAGATTATAACATTGGTGAATCAATATAATTGGGTAGATTGCAGTAGCGTGGGACAAAAACAACGCTTGGAAAACACGCAAATTGCACTATGTGCGCATTTCATGCATCTCACGTTCACGCTGCCATTTGATGATTTTCTGCCAGATACAGTTACTCTAAACTTTGGGATTCAAGGAGAAAGCATTGATTTGACTCTATTTATTCCGGAATATCATACAAGTAGAAATATTGTAACATCATTGCAAACATACGCCAAGATTCGTTCCAAAGATGGATCAACTGAGAAGAAAACTGAAGCAATTCCAAAGTGGCGGAATGTTTGCCAGAAAAGGTTCGTAAAAAAGATAACATTTCATGCTTCATGAGTCTAACATTATTTTGCAGTGCTGGATGGGTTGATTTTTGGTGGATACCAATTGGAGCAATTAATATCATGTATGAATATCATCCGTGTCCACCATTGGGACCAGCTCCACAAGCAGATATCAGTACTCCAGTCAAAGAAGAGATTTTGTTATCGCCAATACGTTTTCCACATCAACGAAAACGAAAACAACGTTCTCCTGTAAGTATATCAAAAGAAGGGCGCGAAAATATTTGAATTTCTTGCAAACCAAAAATCTAGGGATTTTTGTTGCTTAAGGTTTGGCAACCCGTAAAACTTTAACGGCGTCGGTTACTCATTTGTTTAATTTTTTGTTTAGGAAGGCGTCCAACGTTTTGATCCAACAACGCTTAAAGCAGATATTGTATCAGTTGATCTAGAAGTGGGCCCTTCTGTGTTGTTACTATATGGAACTGCACTACGAAATTTCCTTAACTTCAAGGAGAATATTTTCGGCGAAGATCAACAATTCACCGACTTGCAGAGTTCTCCATCGCACGATCAGAGTACAGTGAGTGGAACTGAAGATGAATCAGGTACTGTGCCCTTAGAACAACGTGAAGATTTCGACCATAGATACTACCGACCTTTAGAAGTCGATCTGAATATTATAATGCACGATATACAAGGGCACTTGCTTAAAAATTGCACGGATAAAGATCCTGCGTGTCCTGTAATTCTTGTGGAACGTTTCGGCTTTGAGATGAAAAAGCGATACGACCAAACCGAATTACAGTTGTTGCTCAGTCCTGCAATATTATTGGTAAACGACAACGTAAGCCGCGCCAGTAAAGATCGACATCTTCGCCAAGGAAGACTCACCTTATCTTCATTACAAGTAAGCTCATTTCATAAAGTCTTTAAAAGTCATTTATTTTGTTTAAAATCGTAGATTCGTGGTCATGCAATGTTCTCTGACGTTGGCAGAACCTTAGATCAAGATACCATCGAACATGCGTGGCTGGTTGAGATTCAGCTGGGCAAATTAAGTGGAAAGTTAACAACCCCACAGCTCTACTCGTTGTTAGCCTGCTTGGAGACATTGTTTTTGCTGTTATGCGATTCGGAAAACGAGCTGAATTCACCTCGTGATGATGCTGTCCTAACAGAGCCCCAAGCTCAAACGAATACGACGAGCCCACCGATTAATTTCCCACAAACAATTCAGCAATTATTGCAGTCAAAGAGCAGTAATACAAGCAGCACTATAAGTAAAGGCACTGTGATCAAAGAGAAGGAGAAGGAAAAGAAGAAGGAAGAAAGACGGGAAAAGAAAGGACTCACTGAAAATAACAGCATCGAGGAGATAAACGAGCGATCACATCAATTGAAATACAAGTTTACAAGAGTAGCAATCGATGCGATTGATTTTTGGTTGGTTGAAAGTGGAGCTGCTCTCCAAGTTTGGGTAAATTTTTAATTCCATCATTTTCAACATTTATTTCATAATTTTTTCTTATTAGATATCCCCAATACGTTTATCTACGTGCAATCTACACGGAAAACAAGTTGGTGCTGGTCTTACCTGTGTAATTTATGGAACTTCAGTGAGACAATGCGTTTGGCAACCACAAAAATATAATCATTCCAAGTAAGTTCCCTTCAACAAGTTTAGAAATTGAAATGTAATTTATTCTGTACTTAGAAATAATTCCGACGATTTGTGGTTGGAAGTCGGCTCCGTGGATTTCGCTCCGTTGGTGATTGAAGCAGCAATGTCAGGGGATGACAAAGAAGAAGGTTACGCTCTGCAACAAAAATTCCTCAAGACGCATGATGAGAAACTCAAGAAGCTATGGTTCCTTTGGCCTGAACTGAATAAATCAATGGGTAACTGTGGATGTACCGGTGGCTGCCTCTTCTTCGGTGCGAATGTTAATGGAAAGCGATTTTTCAAGCCCAGTCGACGAGATCTTGAAGAAGGAACGAATATTGCTGCATTTAGGTAAGCTGATTTTTGTTCATAATTAGTAATTACTAAAATCACATGAATTATTAGGGTAAATGAACCTGGACTTGCACCAGCTTATGGACAGTCAATCCTCCATGAAGGAATGTTCATATTTAGAACTACTCCCTATATTGTCAACGAAATTACACTGCAAGATACTGCGGCAAGTACAAGACTACATGTAAGTCTCGAAAAGAAAGAGAATCAAAAATTTAATACGTTACCTCACGTGGAGCGTCGCTCTGTGGACTGCTCTGGTGACGCTGCAAGTGGGGCAAGTCCACAAAGTTTAACCGAGAGGAAAAGCGGCCGGAGATATTCCAGTACATCGATTCGAAGCCGCGAGAAAGATGTACCATATGCACGCTTAGTAGATCCGAAATTGGATAGCGACTCAAAGTTGCATAATAAGACGGAAAAGGCGAAATTGAGTGTGGGTGATGTTGGCGAGGAAGGAGGACCTAAAAATTCAGCCTCAGATTCGAAACTCGCCGTTGATTACTTCAGTCCTCCCCCCGTCAAAGCAAGTACGGAAAATCTGCAGGTCTCGGATTCACAACATTCTCTCAGCAGACGATTATCCGAGGAGAAATTCCAAAAAGAAGTCCAACGCACTATTTCAATGTCGTCAGAAAACCATTCCGAAGCGTTTTTCTCAGCCGATGAAGATATGAATGTGAATTCGCGCAGTTCCAGCCTACGTAACTCGGTGCTGAGCTCGAACGGAACACTCACTCGTCAGGAGAGTGCTGAAAGCGCGCGTGCTCGCAAGAAATTCGCAAGTGAGCAAAGCATTCCTGGAGGCGTCTCCCAGAGGCCATCCATTTCGGGGTCGAACATTGTAGCCCCATCTTCGGTGACCACGACGAGGAAGCTTTCTAGTCATCGCTCTGATCACGAAATTCACACTCCAGAGCATCGAAGCTTCACCAAGATTGATGATTCGCATCGAATCGTGCAAGGTTTGGTGACACCTCAACGACATGCTGGAAGTATGCGGAAAGCATCTCCGAAGTTGACGTTGAAGGAATGCACGACTCCAACTGCTGAAGAATCACCACCACCGGATCCATTGCCTTTAGCTGACGAGCATTCTTCAGATAGCTACAGTTCCACTTCGTATATGAGCGCTGTAGGCAGCCAGGAAGATTTCACGTTGGTGGATTTGCACATGCAAGTCAACAGACTCATTTTGGATTCGCCCATGTTGATGTCCAGCTATGTAACGCATTTAAATCAAGTGCGATGCTTGAATTGGGCGTCTACGAATCCAGCGGAGTGTGCAGATTCATTTACAGTGCCATTATTCCAAAAGAATGAAGAAAATAAGTTGATTTACGTTGGCGGAAGATTCGTACCGTTCATGGAGTCTGTTTCTGAAGGACTTACTTCACTGAAAATGGTGACAAGGAGTGAAAATCCCTCGACGAGGACTCCCACGGGGACAGTTTTCAATTGGGACTACGAAGAATATGATCCTAATACAGGTAACTTATAATGTTATACTCATTATTTATTTATTAACTTTTTATTTGTAGATTCTATTCATGAAGAAGAATTTTTGGGTTCACAAGTTGACGCCGGAAATCGCACCAGCCTTATAATAAAATTGAAAGGCGACTTGGATATCACAGTAACTCCCCTGCTTTTGGAATCATTGCAACGCTTCATCGACGCGTTAACACCAACAGTCTCCAATCTGCATCCCCTGACGGTCGTGAATCATCTTCATGCTTGCTGCATTGGCCAAGTAGAAGGTGCAAATGTCCTCAAAACAACCGAAAACATCGCCATGCTTATGAATCCACAAGAATCAAACGAACTAGAGAATGGTGTCTATGAGAAAACCATTAAGAAACAACTTCAAGCAGCTATCATGCTCCCCAAGGTGAATATTACCATGCTGCAGGTATCTATCGTGGAGGAAATCATTACATTTTCCGCGCTGGATAATATGAAAGATCTCACATGCGTTAGCACATTTTCCGTGTGCTTCGAAAACATAACAACGCGTTTTCACGTGGACAGTCAAGCGCGAGAGGTCCTTCAGAAATTCTATCGTCCTGCAGTGGTACCCAACGATGGAAAGAAGGGTAAACGACATTTCCTTAGCCTGCACAGCAATACCAATGCGGATATCATACGTGGTGAGCCCGTTTTTATTGAGAGTTGCGAACGCCAACAAAGGCAGTTGGTTGTGCAGTTAACAATTGGCAAGAGTCATGCGCAACTTCGACGACTGCGAAATGAATGTTCCATTTTGGATGACGCTGTTATCACGGCCATACCACCGTATTCTTCGAAAGTTTTATTCACGAGTAGCAAATTGAAGCCGAGGCATCGCGGCATTGATTACTACCTCCAAGAGGAGCAAACTCCAAGCAGCGTTAACGACGAAGACGATGAAAATCTAGGTTTCATCATGTTTGAATGCGGATTGGAGGGTATTTCTTTGAAGGTAGTGAAGAAATCCTGCGAGGAGTCGAACAAAGATGGTGATTGCGAATGTGACGTGGAGGCAACTCCGAAAGCTCAACATCAACCGACTGGAAAGGACCAAGAAACTGGTGAGGCCAAAGCTTCAAGTAGCAATACTCAGGTTCAACCGGTAGTTGCGACAAGTAATAAGGATGGAAGCAATGTTTCCAGCTGCGTGATCGAGTTAAAAGTTGTTTGGTTCAATTTTGCTGCTCCACCAAAAACACCGATTACACGGAAAATTGATTATACACGGTACGTAATTCATAAAAAGGTTTGAAATGGAAATTTGAATGTTATGTATATTTTCAGATTGGATTGGAACTTATTATCAACTGCTTCACCTGCAATAAACGCCTGGATGAATCCAAGTAATCGACTTGCAATAAGAGTCGTTCACATGGTACGTGCCATGTATCGTCGTAGCACCGCGACAATTGCCTGTCTAATGACAGAAGCTTTGGAAGTTCCAAAATTGTCTGAAGAGTACAAGAGTCGTTATGGGAAACTGACCCCACTTTCGAAGACATTGCATGAAGATCCAAGTTGTCGTCTGTGTACGATACTTCAAAAATATTACTTGCAAGCTGAATCCACCAGTGTTGAAGGCAACCTGAGGGAATCTGACCTTCCACAACTCTTCACTCTTCGACAGGTAAAACTTATAATCTTTGTTTATTTTTAACTAACTAAATTTTTGATACATCTAGGGAGTAATTGCATTGAGTCGTCAATGGAAATCGCAACTGCATACGCCGTTGATGAATCAAAACGATACGAAGACGAAGGTGAAGCCTCTAAACGTAATGATGCAAATGCCCACCGTGGAGGAGGTAAGCCGTGCGCCACAAACGCGCCCGTCTGCAATCGGCGTCGAAGCGTGTACGTTTCCTAAACAAAACCGTTTTTAAAGACTAACAAATTGCACAAGGCGCGCTTATTGAAATTCGCGACAGCGAACGAATATTGTGTTACTAACATCACCACACTCTTTGGCGTATTGTACTAACAAAATGTTCTCTTTTTGCCCGTCTTTACTTTGTTCACTTGGTTTGGGCGCATAAGGCGTACATGACGGACGGCGAAGGGAGCGGTAACGAAGATCACGATATCACTGACGAACACGCGCAGCTCCTGCACAGCGGCATCATCTTGAAACCGGTGAAGAATATCATCGGTATGTGAGACACTCATCATGAACACCCTTTTTCTTGGACAGCGCTTTCGGCTCCTTGTATATCTGGGGCATTGAAACTGCTGCAAAATTGCTATGTGCTTTTACATAAGTCATTTACAAGTAGTCAATTTGCATCAAACATATCATAACATATTTCATTTACATGTAGGCAAGGAATACACACCTGCAGATGTTAATACACCCAAAATCCAGCCGCCTTTCGAAAGCACGTTGTCTCCACCTTCGGCCCAGATGGGATATTGCATGGAGAGCGCGGTGACATCGCCGAGTCCACCAGGTATGTGTCGTTGTATGGCGTCCGCGAGGATGCACGTTGTAGCTACATGTTACGGAATGCTTTTGCTTTGCTAGTCGCCGGTGGCAGTAAAAAACATAGACGCAGCTTGCACGCAACCTCCGGTTATGTGCCACCAAGCAGTCGGTCCAGTGTCGTGCTACCATTGCTAAACGGCGCTAACATATTCATGCCGAAGAAAGCGCAGGAAGAGGGTTATTGTAAGGATATCATGCTTTCTTAACGATTTCACGCATGCCGTTTTTTTGCTAATTTCAATGTTGTAATACGATAGATTATGGCGCTTTGCGTGAAGATCGCACAGTGATTAATATGGGTTCAGATCCCAGCGTTGCGACCCATTCTTCACCGGATCTACCGACGAGCCCCATTTATCAGAAGCACGGCCAAAAGGACTCCAGCGAAGATTTGTACTCCTGGATGGCTAAACAAAATAACGATAGTTTTGGGAAGGGTAAGAATTGTCATGTGTAAATTTTTGGGGATCTAAATTGTTGTTATTCATAGGTGGAATTGATTCCAAAATCGACACTTTGCAAACTGAATCCACGGAGGAAGAACTTAATCCCAACCAAAATACTTACCCGGTGAATTTGTACCCGATCCAGGACTCAATCCGTTTTGAAGATGCAAATATCATCTTTCAGCCGTTGCTTTCAAGTTTGGGTGTTATGCCGCAACAATTAAAAGTTGCATCCATGACTGAATCGGGCACTCAGACTGATGTACCCTCATTGGACGCGTTGGGATCAAATTTGTCGCTTGTGGGCAACATGGAGACGATGCGCATTGATATTGTGGTCTCTGAGCATGGAAAACCCGAAAAGAAAAAGGGCAAAAACAAAAATAAGCGAGTATTTATCGACATTAACACAGGTAATACTTACAAATATGTTTTATCATAAAATTTTAAATGTATGAACGAATTTTAGATGAATGTCCAGCATTTGTATGTGAAAAAATCTCGGTGGATATTGAAATTGACCGAATGACTGATATGGCTGTTAATGATATGATCAAAACCAGGAATGTCTTGTACATTTCGAGAGGACAACTTAAAAATCACACAAGTACGGTTATAAATTTCAATGTCGGAGTTCGTTTCATCTCGCAAAGAGTAAATATGCCTTTGCTAAGATTGTTACATCAAATTAGTAATATGTATCAGAATGTAAAAGATACACAAAACGAGTTACGAGAGCAACAGCCAGTGGAAATTCGCCGACCGAAAACGAGCGCTTCAGATCACATTGATATGAAAGTACATTTACATTCAAGTAAGTCTACATTAATTGTTATTTAATTATCACGACAAGTAATTTTATTCATTCAACAGCATCTGATCTACATGAAGGTTTAGATTTTACCAAACCACTCAGTTTGAAAATATCTGATGGGTCTGATATTGTGTCCCAAAAACCAGTTGTTTCACCATCTCCAAGCGTCCGATCGAGACCGCAAAGTTTCGCTCAGAAATTGCGTTCCACCGGGAAAAGCGTCAAAGGATACATGAACCTTAGCGAAGGTGGAGGTACTCCTGTTACATTGAGTAGCCCGAGTGGTTCTGCCATCGAAAACATAACAAATGTAACGTTATCAAGTGATAAGTCAGTTGGAAATTGCTGGAAAACAATGTATCACGTCCTGGATTTGTACGCGAATGTTCCAGACAACAAAACCATCAAACATAGGTATGAAATTAAATTTTAATTCAAATTATTGGTTTTAATGGTATTTGGTTTAGATTTTCTGTGGGAGGTGCTGACATTTCGGAGAACTACAAAGGCAATCGCAAATACGATATCCTCAATGAGAGCAAAACCGATTCGGATTCACGTGAAGGACCTATCGAGAAGGAACGCTACACTCCAATCCTTGAACGTGGAGTATCCAGCGCTCGAGAACACACAAAATTGGTAGTTTTCGGTGTTGCTCGCATCCACAGAACAAAACTTCTAGCAACTTTAAGCGTGCTGAAACTTGAAGCAGAAATAACATCATTGCACGCTTCTCTAACATGTCGCAAGAAATCGCAGCCTGTTTCACTGGAATGTTCTTTAACCGGGCAAGTTGGACGCACAATGATTGTCCTTCTCGAAGGTGTTGCACCCAACCAGCAAACTGTAGTCAAGGTAACAGTAGGCAAATCGCAGACATTGTACTCAAGCGTTAGTCGTCGCGCAAAGGATAAAAACAACGGTTTATTAACTGTGGGAGCTGTAAATATCGACATTCCACAACATCCAGTTGCCCTCCATGGGATGGTAACTCGTGGTAGTAAGCAATTGAGTTCAACGCTGCAAGAACTTCGAGTTACACGAACATCCAGTCGGCTTTCACGTGGGCAACAAGCCGAGGAAGAACGCCCACCGCAATCACCCAAAAGTCATCAACGAGCTGCCCCAATGTCATCGGCATTTTCGCGATTTTCAAGCACTCAAGAGAAGAGTCTTCTGCAACCATTAGTCATGCAGTTTTCCATAATTTTACAAAGCTTGAGCGTTAATGCTGCATTGCTTCCGAGCTTGCAAGCCCAATACAAAATGGATCATGTTACCAGTGCTGGTGTAACTGGAAGTAAGGCAAAATTCACCATAGATCTACCGCAGCATAGTTTGAGCTTCACGACGAAATTGCAAGTATCTGAAGCTAATTTGCCTTCGGAGGCATCGATTGCTCTACCAGCTGTGCACGTCTCCGCAGAGTACATTCCAGAAGGAGGTCCCACAGCCCCTTTGCAAGGAGCAACGGGTGCAACCCATGAAGGAGTCGTCTTCATGCAGGGCGGTTACTTGAACGCACATGCCGAAATTGGCGTTTTTGAACATTCTCTGACAACAGATTTGCTTAATCATCTCGTATTCGTACAAAAAGTCTTCATGAAGGAAGTCAATGAAGTTGTGCAGAAAGTTTATGGAGGTGAGCGACCTGTAGCCATATGGGAAGACCATGAAGAGACTTCAATTACTTCAAGCATTCTATTTTCGTTGGTAATTCAGATGCAGCGAATTCAATTGACTGCAACTACTGCTGGAAGTTCAGCCGTTCGTTTGGAAACAGGAGCGGTTGTTCTTGAATTGAGCAATCGCATTCAAAACGCGAAGAATTCAACGCAATCGCGATTATTTGGAAAAGCTCAGGTCGATTTGAATTTGTCGCTTGGACAATTAATTCGCAATGCGTTATTTGAAGAAGCCGAAGCTGAGTATCAACAATTCGCGTTCTTCAATACACGTATTGGTTGCCGAAATGCATTCCAAGATGAAATGGTCGAAGGAGATGACAAAGAAGTGGTTCTTATCACATTGAAGCGTCCGTTGATTTATATTCAACCTGTTGCAGTTGATAAAGCCATTTTGGTTTGGTTAAACTACAAGAATGCTTATGATTATTGGAATGAAAAACGCGCTAATTTAAATAAGGAAGTCCTAACTGCAACTCAACAGGTTTATGAAAAATTCCAATTCAGCAGCAACACTTCCATAAATCCACCGCATCTGTCAACATTATTCCTGCAACTTACAGTTGAAGATATGGGAATTTGCCTGCCTCTAAACCCATTGCCTCTACCATGGTATCAAAGGCAACCAACGTATGAAGATAGCCGTGGAGCTGTTGTAATCACCCTGGAAAATACATCAATTAGCGCTTGCAGTTCCGGCTCTTTAGTGAGCAAAGGAAAATTCAGCAATCTTTGTCTTCGATTTGCTGATGACTTTGAAACGTCTCTTGATGATTGGAAGCCAGATATGACCGATTCGACCATTATGAATTTATGCGTTGTTAGTGACGGCACTTATGAAGTTTGCAGTCGCACAATTGCGGCAAAACAAAACGAAAATGCTAAATGGTTCCTCAGCGTTCAATGGAAAATGGAAGGTGTTGATATTCACCTGGACACGAACGTAGGCAAACAATTAAGTTCATTGGGGCATACATTAACAATGCTGACAGGATCTGAAGACACACCTTTAAATGTAGACTACGATAGTGATGATGATAACAACCCCGTGGATGGAGCGAGAGCTTCCCAAGAAAGTATAGTCCACGCGATACTTATTGACGCATCCTTGGACACTAAGGAACGTTCTCGACTTCTCGAAAAGGAAATGAATGAGCAGGCGAAAATTATTAATGATCTGCGAACTTTGGGTGCTTCTCATGCAACTATTGAAGTAGAGTTGAAGAAATTCCATAAGTTGGAAGCCATGGTTTACAAGGATTTTAGAATGTATGTTTTATTTCTTACTTAAGTTATAACATTTAATAAATGCGTATTTACAGGGATATCATTCAACGGTTGCGTCGTCAAAGTCTGAAAGCCGCCTCCATGAAAGGGAAACTTCTTGGGAGTAAATCCAATAGATCACGGTCATTTATCGCTCCAATGCCCGAAAATCACGGGTCTCCGGATGATGCGCAATCACCTTCTGGAAGCTTCGATTCTTCGCCACGTTCTGGGCCATCTCGTTCGGCCAGTTTACGTGCTCGTGAACATCATGTAACATTTTCTGAAGAGCGACAATACTCGTTGCAAAGCGCCTCATCTGATTTGTCACTTCCTGATTGGACTGAACACAACTTGCCGCATGCGGACCAAGAAGAAATTAACGTTGATGGCGAAAAAGTTCAACTTCGTCGGAAGCCTAACTCCTATGAGTTTTCTGAAGGCGCTGCTCTAATGGACGACATATTTACAACCAGTCCATATTCTTCGGGAGGTGGGACTTCTCAAAATGTACTTCAACAAAAGCAACAAGAACCCAACATTGACCTGGAGCTTGATGTGAAGGTATTCATCAATAGTGGGAAATGCGTTCTACATACGAAGGATACAGCTCGAGATGAAGAAATAAAAATGTAAGTTTTAAACTAAAATTAAAACAATTTTCTAATTTTCTTCATTTTCTTAGGAGGAGTATTCGTAAAGATAGGAGTTGCTCAGCAGGATTACTCGACTTTTCTGCAGCTGGAGGCAGCCCTGATCCAACAAGACGCAACAAGGATAATAAATTCTTGAATCAGTCGAGTGCTCGTCTGCGTAATACAACACCACACGCTACATTAGTAGATCTCACCATCTTTCACATTCCTGGAATGGACGTTAAACTTTTGTATCAGTCGAAAGTAGCGACGTTAGATTCAGGACAAAATACTCCGAACCAGGAAGCGGAAATGTCTCAATCACCTGGGGCTAAATATAAGCCATCGCATGTATCATCGGCGTATTCGGAAGAGATACGAATTGATCAAGCATTCAAACGACAGGAGAGTTTTCCGCAAACGTCCGTCAGTCATAGTATAGACATGGATTTGCGGAATTCATCATCTTTACATGGTATATCAAATCCAAACTACACTCCTACTTCATCGTCACGCAACAGCCTCGATGCATTCCCCTACAGCACATTGAATTACTCTTATCAGGAGTACGCAAAAACTGGTGCCACTAGTTCAGCTGCGACTCATGGATACAAGAAACAGCAAACTGTTAAGAAGGCGTCTCTATTTGCTTGGATGACTTTACAAAGCGTCCCGGAGGAAACTATAATTAGCCCGCACATTTTGGAATTTCTGGAGCAAACTTTAGAGCCAATACCAGCAAAAAGCAATTTCAATACAACAGGTACGAATTTTTATTGCCATTTAAAAAATACTGATTTATACATTTTTAGTAACATCTATTCTATCTGAAGATCAAGACGGTATAAATTATGGAAATTACGTTTACACCAGCTTTCCGGTAGATGTAATCGTCTACTTTCACATGCAGCCTAGCACATTCCGCTTCAGTTGTCTGCCTGTTTCTCGAGTTGAATGCATGCTGCAATTGCCTTCGTTGGACATCGTTTTCAGCTCGAAGCGTGCTGAGGAGGAGCTTCTGCAGAGTGAATTTGGAGCTGATGGAACGCCAAATTCAGCTGCCACTGCTGTGGGCGGCTTGAGCGTTACTGGATGCTTATCCGACTTCTCCGTCTACATTTTCCATCCTTATGGTGGGAAGAAGTCGGCGTTAAAGGAAGCACAATGGTCGCCACTCTCGGATAGCGAACGCAAAGATTCGTTGAGCATCAACGTGGAGTTCGTCAAATGGCATTTGTCAAGGAGTCGAATGCTGGATCTTAAACAGGAAACGAAAGGCAGGGATCGCAATGTTATTCGGTTTAGTACGATTACGGATATTGGGTCTGCGTCGTTCAAATACGACATGCGACGTCTCACCGAGATTTTAGCATTCCCCAAAGCCTGGTATCGACGATCCATTGTGAGACGGATGTTCCTTGGGGATTTGAGCATGTCGAATGCCTACCAGGAAGAAGTACCTTTGAGTGGGAAATCTCCGAATTTAAATAGGGAAACATCAAGGTAAAGTTTCTTAATTTTATATTTCCTTTAAACTGACAAATTGTTCATTTCTTTATAATTAGACGATCGGAGAAATCACCGTTATTGAATAAGGATAAGTTGAAGCTGCTACTAGAACAAGATGGGGCTAAACAACGATTGAAATATTCAAACCGCACATTCAGCCAGGATTCACGCACAACGGAATCGCCAAGTCCTTCCGAGCAGCACAAAAACCAAACCGCCTGGGAAACGCTTGTCCTCTTCGCTGTGAACTTCAAGAAGTTGAACGTCCATATGAATATGGGCAATGTAATGGGTAATGTCTCGTGGCTGACGAAAGATTTTCGTAGTGAAGGCCGCCTGAGCATTGGCTCGACAGGCCATAAAAACCTCTACATCGCTGTTGGTCTCGGCGGCAGCGGTTTGGACGCAAAAGGTGGCATTGTTGGTGGCAACATCGAAATCGCCAACATTGACACCTACATTCACATTCGGGAAGAACCCAATGTCGAGCCACGTCACACTGTAGGCCTCAAATTACACGCATTAGAATTGCGTCTCGACTACATGGCTACTTCAGTGTTAATGTGCAGAGTCTCCGACCTGAAGGTAAATTTACGCGATGAATGGGGTTTGAGTGGAACCTCGTCGTCGTCGCTACCGACACGTCGTCCTGCATTGATCTTCATGCACGGCGACCTCAGCTGGGATCAACTACAGATCATGATGTCGAAATCTTCAACTGCAGATTTACTGAAAATGTTCAACAAACTCGAGGAGTTCTTTTCGCAACAATTCAACAGTAGCAAACGTGCATTCAGTGGATTCAGTCGCCCACCAAAAGTCACCCCGCAAAAGAGTCGCGATGCATGGGCGAATCAATCGTGTGACGCGAGACATCATCGTCACTGGCAGCGCGTTTTGGCGCACGTTTGCGGATTGCAATTGAGCACCATGCATTATCCATTGCCCAATTTCGGAACCGTTCTTGGAGGTACGATGGAACTGCACGGGAAGAATATTTCATTGGCGTGTTTCCATGGTATCAACTTCAAGAGCAAGAGCTGGGCGTTGTTCAGTTTACGCGAGCCATGCATTACTTTTAATACGGAAGCACAAGAAATACCTTCAAAGAATGGTAAGATATAATAACGCTATGTTTGTTCATTTTTTAAATATTGATTGCAATCTTTTCAGATGGATCGCATGATGTACACATTGTGCAAACGCTTACTTGTAGTTTAGGCTTATCAACGTACAAAACGCAACTACCATCGATGGCAACTGTCTGCAAAGTTTCTCGCAGTGTTCTGTTCCCACCGCAATTTAAAAGTCTGCAGGAATGGTTCAACTATGCGTTCGCAAATAGTCAAATTGACGGTAAAGTCTCAATTTTAAAGTCATAATTAGTTCTTAATTAATTTCCTTTTGATAATGCAGAGGTTGATCGTTTTCCATCATTGGAACGCGAGAAGGATAACTCGATGGAGCGTGGGAGTCGAGGAAGTGCTGCGAACAATCAGAAAATGCAGGATCCAAATCACAATCGTGAAGTTATTTTCGCCCTGCCAAGTTTACAACTGCATCTGAAAACTGAGCATCTTCAAACAGCTACAACACCAGACGAACTTAGCGAGAAACCTATGGTTGAGTGCTCGTTCATCACGGAGTTTGAAGATCACATCTTCGTAACAGTCGATGCTGAATCGTTCTTCTTTTTGCACGATTTAATCACGTCATATGTTAAGGAAAAGGATAAATTGGTATGTGTTTATTTAGATATGAATGTTTGATTTTAATTTGATAATTGTATAGCTCGGAGCATCGTCATCTCGTCTCTCAACCGAGCTTCGACCTGAAACATCAACCCCAACATCATCAGGAGCAGCCAATAAGAAACAAATCGATGTGGATTTGTTCTCCAAAGATTGGCGCAATTACAATTGCAAAACTTGGCTCCTGGAACCAACCGTGCGTTTGCTGAGTGTGGCTGGCAAATATATTGAACCGTACGGGATTGACTACATTTTGCAAAAGTTGGGTTTCTCGCACGCACGCACTACAATTCCAAAATGGATGCAGCGCGGATTTATGGATCCTCTGGATGCAATTCTTGCCGTGTTGACACTGCGAATGGTGCAGGTTGTCAAAGGCGACGCACACAGAAACGAAAAAAGTGATAAAGACAAGGAAAAGGTAAATATGCTTTGACTTAAATTATTCCATGACTATAACGTTTGATTTTCCCACAGGCAGTTGCCATTACTTAAATGATTGATTAGACGAATATTTAATCGGTAGCAAAAATTAAACGTTTAAGGTGTTCTAGTCCAACTTTCCAAAGTTAAAAAGATCAATGTTTAAAACATTAGTCATACTTATAATGCAATTAATGAAACGAAGACTGGTTGATAGCGAAGGAAGTTTAATAACGAATGGGATGAAGTTTACAGATATTATGATAACAAATATTCATATTATACAATTTACTGCGACACAAATAACTGTAAGTTCAAATTTGATTAATTATTTGGTTTTCTTGGCCTTCGTTAAATCCTGCATGGCTTTTTCGACTCTCTTTGGATCACCAAAAAACTTCACGCGATCTTCGCCATCAATTGCATACATATCTTTGCCCAACATGTACATAAACGGAATACCAGTAGGCAAATTCAGGTGTTTTATACCTTCATCTGAGATTTTATCGATGTATTTTACAATACCGCGTAGACTATTGCCATGAGCAGCCACAATAACGATTTTTCCCTTCTTTATTTCCGGCTCAATAACTTCCTTCCAATAAGGTAATGTGCGCTCTATGGTGTCCTTAAGAGATTCACTAAATGGAACCTCACTTGGTTTCAAATCAAATCGTTTTCCATCCATTACCTCCTTATAATAGGGATTTACTTCTAGCATTTTTGGTGGTTTAGTGTCAAAGCTACGCCTCCACATGTGAACTTTTTCCTTGCCGAACAAGTCAGCTGCCTCCGCTTTATTCATGCCAGTTAGATTTCCATAATGTCGCTCATTTAGTCTCCAGTTGCGCTCAATTGGTAACTTATCCTGTCCCAATTCAATCAGCATAAGATTCAACGTCTCAATACTGCGAGTGAGTTTTGATGCGAAGCCTTTGTCAAAAACAATCTTTATTTCCTTAAGACTTGCGCCTGCAGTTTTAGCTTCATCTTGCCCTCGTTTTGTTAAAGGAGCATCGTGCCATCCGCAAAATAGATTCTTTTCGTTCCATTCTGATTGACCATGTCGAATAAAAAATACTGGATGCTTTATTTGGGCAGTTAAAACTGAAAACTCTTTCCCAGCAAACCGTCGCAACACGTTTTGAATTAATTTGGACATGAATGTTTGAGGCATTATGAATAAGAATCCAAAAAAAAAAATTATAAATTTATTGCGAAAAATAACTGACAATTTCAAACTTTATACACATTTAAGTGATGGCGCTAGTGGTAAATTAAGGAAATTATGTTTCGTTCTAACATGTCATTTTAATGCCTATCCTTGGATTTCAGGTTAGCATCTTTTGCGAAAGTCGGAAAAAGTAACAAATATTTTTCGGAAAAGTGAACGTGCGGTAAATAATGGCTGTTCGAACATTCGGCGATAAGCCGTTGAGTTTTCAATTGGAAGAAAATGGAGAGTACTACTGCATTGGTTCTGAGGTAAACATATTTTCATCATGAACAAATGAACATCTCTAAGGTGTTCTTCTTTAGGTGGGCAATTATTTGCGCCTCTTTCGAGGATCCTTGTACAAGCGCTATCCTGGCATGTACCGGCGGACCATCAGCTACGAGGAGCGTAAACGGCTTATTGAATTAGGCCTCAGTCAGCAAGTCCTTGCCAGCAGTGTATCTCTACTTCGCAGCTCTGAAGTGGAGGATATCATTGAGGGCAATGACGAAAAGTACACACATTCCAGTAATTAACATACAATGCTAATTAGCTTTAAAACATATGAGCACCTGGTTTTAGATATAAAGCAGTTTCAGTTCACACCGCTGAGCCCCCCATGCCTAGGGAGAGTAAAACCAAGAAAAACACACAGTGGGTACCCTCTTTGCCAAATTCCAGCCATTTGGATGCAGTGCCACAGGCGACGACGATCAATCGCAATCGGGTGGCGACAAAAAAGGTGCGCACATTTCCGCTGTGCTTCGACGACAATGAGCCACAGATGCACGTTGAGAACGCGAACCAATCCGAAATACTTGTACCAATCCGGTTGGACATGGAGATTGAGGGCCAAAAGTTGCGCGATACATTTACATGGAATAAGAATGGTATTTCAAAACGGTGGACAGTCCGTTTAATTTTATATTGTGTGTATTTGAGTTTGCTATGAGTTTTGCCGACATTTGCAGAGACACTCATCACGCCAGAACAGTTTGCCGAGGTGCTATGTGACGATTTGGATCTGAATCCATTGACATTCGTGCCTGCGATTTCGCAAGCTATCAGGCAGCAGTTAGAAGCTTTTCCCAATGAACCACCAGCTGTAATTGAAGATAATACTGACCAGAGAGTTATTATTAAGTTGAATATCCATGTTGGGAACACTTCCCTTGTTGATCAGGTAAATTTGGGTGTTATCATGAGCAAACAGGTTTTAGTAATTGCTTTGCTTTATATTGAAAGGTTGAATGGGATATGAGCCAGAAGGAAAACAATCCTGAGCAGTTTGCTAATAAACTGTGTGCTGAATTAGGATTGGGAGGTGAATTTGTCACTGCAATTGCTTACTCAATCAGAGGGCAATTGTCATGGCATCAAAGAACATATGCTTTCAGTGAGGCTCCTCTACCAACGGTTGAGGTAAATTTTGTTTGTGTTCTTGAAACTTCAAAGCTAATATTTTTTTGCTTATAGGTACCTTTTAGACCTCCAAGTGAGACTGACCAGTGGGCACCGTTCATGGAGACATTGACCGATGCCGAGATGGAAAAGAAAATACGCGACCAAGATCGCAACACTCGTCGAATTCGGCGTTTGGCCAACACAACACCCGGATGGTAAATAATCGTATAATTTTTATTCTATTAGTTTTTTACGGCTTTTATTTAATTAGCACCATATTCTCTGAACCATCGCGCATGCATGCGAAAAGGTCCCATTGACTGAGGGATGATACATGTGATATAAAAACGTAGCGCAAACTTGGCATGGGAATTGATACTAAATTATTTTGTTTTCCAGCAAATACAAACCGCCTAGGCATATGATGTTGTAAACAAATATACAATGAAAATCATTGTTTCTCTTATCATAACGTATTTAACGATACATAATCAAGTATAATTAAGATATGAGTACGAATAATTTAAGTATAAACAAATATGTAAGCAGAAAATGCGAAATCGGTTGGCCAAGTTTCGATTGGATAATAAAATCAATCGAGAATCATGCGCAATGTAGGTTATTGTAGAACAGTTAGAAACTCATCATGTTAATTTGCTCCTAAATGTTTATTTAAAGTATATATATATTATATATAGATAGATAGGTTCATTGCATATATGATAGGAATAAGAGTATAAGTTAATGTACATATTCACGTAGATGAAATATTACTCTTATAGGAACACAATTCATTAATGTTATGCCGCTTATCAAGTGTACAACGTTAAAAGCGATATTTTTTCATCTTAATTGATGCACTTTTAAAGTATGTGGTCCAGCTGTTTCATAAAACAGTGCCCTATCTCTGCCATGGTAAAATTAACATTTAGGTCCGCGTTGTTGTCCGCGCTGAGCGACAGAAGCTTGTGCGTTGTGTTCAGAAAGAGTAGTATTTAGGCAACCATCCCACCCACAAGGTTTAAGTAGCAGCGTACTTAAAAATGTCTTGACTGACTCGCTATAATTAAAAATTGGTAAATTAATCGTCATCGCAATCGGACCCTGATTCGGATAGGCACAAGTCTTCGTTGAGGAGCGTCGTCGGCAGCGAGGGCAGCTTGGCGGTGCTACCGTTCGCCATGCTACCACTACTAGTGGTCCCATTCAGCGCTCCTCCTGAAGAGCGCTTATTCCCGTTTTGCTGCTGGTGCGGCCGCTTATCAGGTTCGTCATGGTCGCTGTCGGAATCACTGGACGAATCGCTCGACGACGAGTCGCTCATTTCGGCTACACCTTCAGAATCGGACTGACTGGATAGACGCGAAGAGGATTGCGATTGCAAATGCGTGGTTGACATGGGTGGCATTGAAGGCGGTGGTGGCTGCTCCTTGACGGGGACGGCCGGCTCGTCGGGGAAGTCGTCGATGCCGATCATGGGTAAGCTGCCAGGCATTAGATGCTGCGAGTGCGATGATGACGAA
Organism: Aleochara sp. GC000083; assembly: GCA_030264555.1. Taxonomy (NCBI): domain Eukaryota; kingdom Metazoa; phylum Arthropoda; class Insecta; order Coleoptera; family Staphylinidae; genus Aleochara; species Aleochara sp. GC000083. The sequence continues at coordinate 52,013 of JARJDZ010000987.1, forward strand.
TCGTGATCGCCGCCATTGCGATCGCGTTTCGGTGACGGTTTCGTTTGATTTAGGTGCCCCGGCGAAGAGTAATTGGGGCTGGCACGTAGAGGCGAGTGTTTCGGCGCAAGCTGCGTGATTTGGCGGTCCGCACGACGACTGCCGCTTGTGACACGAGTTTTGTTGGATTGTCTTTGACCAATGGGTGGCGTCTGCGGCCGTACCGAATTCGAGGTCAAGCCTCGGCTCTCGTTGCTTGGTGCTGCACTACGTTCGCCACGATCTACAACAGTACCAATATTAACATAACATTGCCAGGATATTCAAAGCAATGGACTTACCCTGAGGCAAAATTGGTTTTGTTGTCTCACTTCTAGTCTTCTTCACCTGAATATTACTGGACAGCTTCTCTAAGGTAATCTCACCAGTCATGCGATCATATATAAGCACACATTCTTTTGTAAATGGCCGGTGTGAGCCCTTGAAAACTGTTTGTGGCACTCCAGCCCCATCTAAATGAGGCACATTGACAGTCACTTGGTTATTACTACCAATGTCCACTGTAGCTATTTTGTTGATGTCAACAGATGCAGGCTTGAAGTCATCTGGCGAGAAGAAGGGTGTAATTAACACATGGCTAAGGAGGCAAAAATGAAGAAACTTACATCGCACAGCATGGAAAGCACCTGCCTTGGTGTTTGTGAAGCTTTGGCCAATCTTAAGTTCGCGAACTTCGGTCCCCAATCTCAGCTTGTCTGCCATCTTCGAAACTCCTAAGTGAACTGGGTATGTATTATTTCAATCACTCCATTTTGCCAAAAATTTGTCGCCATCCAAGGGGTGATTATTTAAGGTTATGTCTTCGCATTCAAGTGGAAACAATTTTCGTTTCGAGAATTTTCCATTAAATTACCTTCGCGATAAAAACCAGTCACTATGCTTTATCCGATTATGTGATACTACGAGTTATTTAATACGTGGTTAGCCATTTGACTGGCGAATTCTTGTAACATATGATCCACACGTAATATATCGTAATATTGAAAACTACTATTATTGACCTACTTTCGAAAGCATGAGGAACTGGTCAATATACATGTTGTTCACTTGACGGAAGAACTTCTTTGCGACACTACTTGTTTTACTTATTTTCTCACATTTAATTTAAAGAGCATTAAGTTTAAAAACAAATATAATCTTCAGTTGTATTTACAATGGATTTATAATCAACCAAGGGATGCTTACCGTTTTTATTTCACTTAAAACTCACTGTGTTTAACGCGAGCTTCCAGGCTGCATTGACTAGTGGCAAATGAAAAATCTCCAAAAATCTCCAAGCGATTATGGCGGATCATGCTAATATACAGTATGTTCTAAGTTGTAGTCATTACAGCTTATAAAAACTTTTAAATTTAATTTATTAAGTAGTTATACAGCAAAACTTTAATTGAGCAAATAATTTATTTACTATCTATTAAATTAATTTATGACTTTCTAAATTTTTTAATGTATTTTTGAACGACTTCTTACTTTGAACAATGTGTATATTTTATATAGCAAATAAATGTAGGTGTCGCCAGCGTCGTTTTTACTTCCGTGGTCTGTCACTAGAGGCGCTGCAGGTAAACTAGAAAGACGAGACGATGGAGAAGACATTACAATTGTAAATATTGACGATAAGTAAAGATTTTTTGTGAAGTTAGGCATTTCATAATCATAATAACTAATTTAAGTGGTTAACAACAGTAGTTACTTTAGTTTTCAACATGTGTTTCTACAATGAGTGCGTTCTAGATGCAATTTGGTGAATGTATTGTGTGCGGTCAGCGACAGTCGGTGGACGGGGTGGGCGGCCATGTTGATGTGAAGATGATGGGATCGTCGTGAGAAAAGAAATTTCAACTGGACCATTGTTGAGTACCTACGAATTGTGTTGCTAAACTCAATTCGTTGGATGTAAGTTGGTGTGTGAATTGTTATCAGTGGACGCGTGCAGGCCAATATGGACGAGACGAAAGTGATTTATCACATCGACGATGAGGAGACGCCGTACCTGGTGAAGATTCCCATAGGACCTGACAAGGTCACACTCGCTGATTTCAAGAATGTTCTCAATCGGCCGAACTATAAATTCTTTTTCAAATCAATGGATGATGACTTTGGGTATGTTCATGAAACTTTGTATGACCCTCATGTTATTGTTTAATTTTAGTGTGGTGAAAGAAGAGATTATTGAAGATAGTGCACAACTGCCATGTTTCAATGGACGCGTCGTTAGTTGGGTAAATTTCGACGAAATATTCTATTTGAATAGATAAAGTGCAACATTCTCATTTTCAGTTGGTGTCTGCAGAAGGCTCCAATCAAAGTGATGGAGGTTCACAGTGCACTGATAGTGTAACTCATTCAAATGAACCTCGAATTCCACCTCATCCACAGCCACCAGAGTCAGTATGCACTGATACAGAGAGCATTATTAGTTCACGCCAAGGCCGACGGCATCATAAATACTCATCAAGAATCAATGGACATATGCCTAGGTAAATTATAGTGACATATCATTGCAGATTAATAGTTTTTATTTCATATTGCAGGCTATATGAAACAGCGTCCATTGTTAGCTCAGACTTGGAGAGCACCAGCTTCCAGTCTGAAACCACAGGCCGCCATACAGCTTTATCAGAGTGTTCCAGTGTTAGTCGCTTGCATGTGGCCGGTCGCAAAAGACCACAACGTCGACGCAAGCAGCGGTTGCAAGCCATGTCGCGCACCAGCTCGTACTCCTCGATTACGGATTCAACAATGTCGTTGAACATCATAACAGTGACGTTGAATATGGACACAGTTAACTTTCTCGGCATATCCATTGTTGGTCAAAGTAATAAAGGAGGTGATGGTGGAATATATGTTGGATCCATTATGAAAGGGTAATACGTTTTTATTCATAATTTGAAGAAATTTTTTAATTGTAAAATAATTTAGTGGCGCTGTTGCTTTGGATGGTCGTATCGAGCCTGGCGACATGATTCTGCAAGTCAACGATGTAAACTTCGAAAATATGTCCAACGATGAAGCTGTGCGAGTGCTGCGTGAAGTAGTCCAGAAGCCAGGTCCTATAAAGTTGGTCGTAGCGAAGTGTTGGGACCCAAACCCCAAGGGGTATTTCACGATACCTCGGACCGAGCCAGTGAGACCCATCGATCCTGGTGAGAACTCTCCCTATTAACACATTAACATACTAATTTGTCTCATTTAAAAGGTGCATGGGTGGCACACACGGCTGCTGTGCGCGGCGATCCCGTTGCACGCCCTCCAAGCAGCAGCACGGTTTCAAGCGCGTCCATTGCGAGCACGATTCCGGCTAACGAACGTGAGTTTCTGCTTGGTCCCGGTGGTACGTTCTGCACAAGTCATATTCGCACATTTCTCTTCCTCCTCGCTCATTTGTTCTCTGTTCATTTGCAACCACACTATTGCATGTTTAATAACCATTCGAATGCAATGCAGATTTGGACGAGCCACTGCACATTACTGCGCCAATGCAGACGATAGTCCAGGCGATGGCGCGTCCGGACAGCGGTCTCGAGATTCGCGATCGCATGTGGCTGAAGATTACCATTCCGAATGCGTTCATCGGCACCGATATGATCGACTGGCTGCTGACGCACGTCGGCGGCTTCCAAGATAGACGCGATGCTCGCAAGTACGCATCGCACCTCCTGAAGTCGGGCTTCATACGACACACGGTGAACAAGATCACGTTCTCCGAGCAGTGTTACTACATCTTCGGGGATTTGTGCTCCGCCATGAATAATCTTAAGTTGCAAGGTGACACGGATAGTGTTGGGCCGCTGCCAAACGTTCCCAACTACATGCCCTATAGTGGAACGTACAATCCATTGGAGTACATGCCAATGCCATTCTACACTGCCAGTGAGAATACTGTTTATGGTTACAATCGCGAGGAGAGCGTTCTTAGTGGCAGCGGTAAGTTTCCATTACATTTACAAGATGTCTCACTTTTATCTTCACGTTGCTAAATCGCTATCATCGGTTTTAGGTGGTTCTTCTGGTGGTAGTGAGCATTTGAAAGACGCTGCTGTTGCCGCCCATAGCAGCGCATCTGACAGTGATCTAACGTCGTTGGGTCCACGATCAGCCCTCCCTATGGCGGCAGGCAATGGCAATAGCGGCGGAAACGGCAACGGTAGCTCGAATGGATCGGATCAAAGCAGCGGTACGCAGGTTGCGGCTCAGTCGAAGGATCTAGCCGGTAGTAGACAGTCATTTAAGATAGCGATGGGCAATCCCTGCGAAATGTTTGTCGATGTCATGTAGTCTTGTTGTCCGTGTAATGCGTAGTGCACGAGTACGTTTGCAATTGGTAGCTCTTTCCGTTCCTTTGTTTGAAACCCTTTTTGGTCTTCTCTTCTTAATTGTGCCATAACTTTTCTATCTTTATTTCTCCAACTTAGTGATTTGTGTAAATATCTGAAGTCGTTCCATTTATGATTTTAAAATGGCAGCCATCCGCTTAGTTCTAATGTTGCAAACATTATAAAAAATTATGCAGTCATTTCAGGTGTTTTGCACACAAACACTGTCTCTGAGAGATGACATAGCATTTAGCCGCAGTGATTGTATATTGCATGTTTGTGTTTTTTGCTCTCTTGCATTGATTCAGTGGATGTATTTGATAATTTTATGTTAGATGTTAGAACTAGGCTTAATTTTGATTTACGGTAAATACGTTATTTCAGATGTGCTATTAAGCACGATAAGAAATCACGGCTTTACTCTAGGACTAAGTTAACGTTGTATTTCCATCTTATGATTTAAATGATTTCTAATTTATATAAGGAGGATGCAGATACAATTTTAATAATCGATCGAATCAAAACAAAGTGTAGTTGTTATTGTTGCTGCGCTTCTGTTTGCCTTGTCGTGTGCATATGAATATTTCTGTTTGAAGTTTTTCATAATTTTCTCTTTCTGTTTGTTTGCAGTTTTAAGTTACCTGTAGTGCGCGTTCGTTCGTATCTGACGTTCGTTCAATCATCATTACAATGTGCAATCAATCACACAACAAACCATGCAAAAACAAGCCTATCATAAATATCAAATTCGCATATATCTATATATACTCATTAGTAAAATTATATATTTATATGATCACCAAAACACACAAACATCAATTGTACAAATTTTGGTAAGTCTCTCTTTCATTATTCCATTATTTTTTCTGTATTGCAAAGGGATGTATCATTAATGAAAAGTTTCCTTTTCAGAGAGCGGAAGTCTGTGTGGCTACCAATTCTCCCAGACATAATATTAATGGTTGAATGATGACAAATTCATGAAGCAACATACGATTCGATTTTGATAAGGACGGTATGAAGTAGACGATATGAATATACGTGGGTATACGTGCCATTACAAGTAAGCAAGAATTTTAATTTATATTCATTGACCGACTGAGCAATTAATTGTTCGCTCCAGATTGTTGACTGGACAAGTAACACAAAATCATTTAAGTTATTAATCAATGTGTATGTATTATTCGATTTATAGAAGCGATTATTTATTAACAGAATATTGAGATTTTGACAAATAAAACCAGTCAAATCTCACTTTCAGCTGTATCTTGTAAGAATTATATAATCGATTTGCTGCTGCAACTAATTCAGTCTGTTGTAAATATTTTTGTACGTTTTCTACGTTCCTAATGAAGTGTACCTATGATAATTAAACAATTGTTAGGTATGCTCTGCTCTCGACGCGCTTTTATTCGTTTGCTAACGCAGTTCTTGTGTTGACCTATTTATACATTTGCATAGTAATAAGAAAATTCAATTATACGTAACATTAATGATATGTAAACTCCCAAAGAATGCAGGAAGCAAATGCAATTTTAATGATAAAATGTGTACAGGGTAAACAATTACATTTCTATTTCATACATTTTTTGTTCTTTATACATTATTCATTTGTATGGTAATGTATTGGCTGTTTCTTCAAATAGTATAATTCTTAATATATAAATTGGTGTTTTATTTCTTATATTACCTTTCATTTGCATCCGTATTCGTTCATCGTCCTGTTCTCTCTCGTGACTTATTATTTTTGCAGAATTTGCGAGTAGTCAATATGTGAACACATCTGTTATTATTTTTATTTTTGCAGATTCTGCGAGTGTACCTCGTGTCGCCCTTGCATGATGGAGGTACTTTAGGTAGCGTTGGACATTTTGCTGCAATTTCTAAGGTATTTTGTAAATAATTTATTCTTGTGTATTCAATATGTGCCTCATTATTTTTATTGTTACTGAATTTACAAGTTAGTGGAACTCGAGGCAACAGAACATTGTGCAGCGAATTTCATGTAATGTGAGTAATGGCTGCAGTTGCTTACGGTATTGTACAAATAATTAATTGCAAGTTGTTGTACGCACGTATTTGTATTGGATGAATGTGTTATTGCGAATGTAATTTATAACTTCGCAATTCATGATCCTCTAGTACTGATCCTGTACGTCTGCAAATAGTGACGAGCAAATGGTGACGAGAAAGATTGCATTATGTGTATTAAGAGTTGTAAGTATCGTGCAAAACCTGTAACCATTTATAGAAGTTTTAAACTCTCTTTGGTAGAACAGCTCGGTGGTCGAGCGGAGAAGTTCACTGCTTCTCATTCCGAAGTTCTGGGTTCGAGTCCCAGCGCCGGAAAAAAGTAAAAAAAAGTTTTTAAGCCGAATTTAAGTTGCTCGGTTCGGCTCGTAAAAATTCGTTCGGCCGAGATATATTCTAAGCCCAACGGGGCACAAGAATAAAAATTGAAAAATATTCTAAGTCCGAAAAGTAGTTCCAAAAATCGCCACAGCCCCCACCATCAATCGAGGGCGCCACCGCTCGCGGGTTGATGGC
>JARJDZ010000989.1:0-60294 GCA_030264555.1 Aleochara sp. GC000083
TTTTTGCATGAAAATTATAGATGATTGATAAACGCTGGAAATTCAGCTTCAAATCATACATATTTGCATCTTGCAATAAATTAGAGTCAATTTACATCTTCACCTCAACAAAATTGAACCAAGGGCATTCAGTTTTGTTTTGGTATAGCATTTCATACATTAATTTTTGGAATTATGTCTAGATTCTTGCTTCCAAATTCATGAAATATTCGATCAGCTGATTTGAGGCATGATCAACATTCAAGGGCAAATTACAATGTTCTCATGAGAATTGTTTTAATTTGGGCCCTCATTTCATGTATTCCTAATTTGCAAATCATTTAGTCAAATGCTTTTGTTTCAATCATGCTTTTTGGTCTCCTTTGTTGCATATTTAGATGCATGCAAAATGCTGGATCAGCTGATCCAGACAAATTCAGATACAAATTCGTTTTCCAATTAATTTCTGTATGTTGCCTGGGCTTTACAACATTTTGTTGCTATTGAATGAGATGCAAAAGCTAGCTATGAATTGGTAGTTTAATCTGAAGTTCAATTTTTCTATGCAAATTGTAAATGATTGAAAAACGCTGGAAGTTCAGCTTCATATCATACTTATTTGCATTTTGCAATAAATTAGAGTCATTTTACATTTTCAACTCAACAAAATTGAAACATGGGCATTCAGTTTTGTTGAGGTAGAGCATTTCAGACATTAATTTTTAGAATTATGTGTAGATTTTTGCTTCCAAATTGATGAAATATTCGATCAGCTGATTCGAGGCATGATCAAATTTCAAAGGCAAATTGCATTGGCAAATCTTATTAGATAATTAATGATATTATAGAAAGCTGATTGTGATTGATAGCATATCCTTCCAGATCTTCTGATCTTGCTTATCAAAATGTTTAAATAAGTAAATTAATTGGGTTTGCCTAAAGATTACAATTCAGATTGTACATATACATATTTTTGTCACCTGCATTTCTAATTGTGTTTCCAATACAATGTTCTTATAAGTAGTAATTTAATGTAAACCATCTTCTCATGTGTCCCTAATTTACAAATCATTTAATCAAAAGCTCTTGTTTCAACCAAGATTTTTGATTTCCTTTGTTGCATATTTAGATGCAATCAAAATGTTGGATCAGCTGATTAGACAAATTCAGATACAAATTCGTTTTACAATTAATTTTTGAATGTTGTCTGGGCTTCACAACATTTTGCTGCAGTCAAAAGAGATGCACAAGCTGCTAATGAATTCATAGTCTAATCTGAAGCTCAATTTTTCTATGCAAATTGTAGATGATTGCAATTTCGATTCTACTGATGTAATACTGTTTTTTGAAATTATTACTAAACGTTCAGCTTCAGATCATATCTACTTGTATCTTACAATAATTTAGAGAGAATTTTCAACCCAACATTTCATATTTCATACATCCATTCTTAGAATACATATTCATATTCTTGCATCAAAATTGATGAAATATTCGATCAGCTGTTTCTGGGCATGATCAACATTCAAAGGCAAATTACAATGTTCTCATGAGTATTCTTTTAATTTGGACCATCATTTCATGTGTTCCTAATTAGCAAATCATTTAATCAATTGCTCTTGTTACAACCAAGATTTTTGATTTTGATTTCCTTTGTTGCATATTTACATGCATGCAAAATGTTGGATCAGCTGATCCAGGCAAATTCAGATACAAATTCGTTTTCCAATTAATTTTTGAATATTGTCTGGGCCTTACAACATTTTGCTGCAGTTGAAAGAGAGAGCAAAAGCTGCTAATGAATTCATAGTCTGATCTGAAGCTCATTTTTTCTATGCAAATTGTAGATGATTGCAATTTCGATTCTACTGATGTAATACTGTTTTTTGAAATTATTGCTAAACGTTCAGCTTCTTATCATTTCTACTTGTATCTTACAACAATTTAGAGAGAATTTTTACATCAATATTTCATATTTCATACATCCATTCTTAGAATTATGTTTATACATATTCTTGCATCAAAATTGATGAAATTTTCGATCAGCTGTTTCGAAATATGATCAACATTCAAAAGCAAATTGTATTGACAAATCCTATCAGATTATTAATGATATTATAGAAAGCTGATTGTTACTAATAGCTTATCAAATAGTCATAAATTGATACTGTTTGCTTAAAGATTTCAATTTGCATTGCACAACAAAAATTTGCCAAGTGTATTTTTGATGATGTTTTCTTTGTAATCTTCTCAAAAGTATTGCTTTAGTGTAAACTATCTTTTCATGTGTTTCTAATTTGAAATCATTGTTGTTTCCACTTGGATTTTGAGTGTTTCTTGTTGAACCTTTTCGTGGTTTCAAATTGGTGTATCAGTTGTTCCAGGCCAATTCCATGCAGTGAAACTCGTTCCCCAATGTTTTCTTTTTTTGTATGCTGTCTAGAACTGGTTATGAATTGATACTCTAATTTGAAAACCATAATTCTTCTTTGTAAGTTGCTGACTCCAATTGGAAGTTTTTGGTAAAATTCAGCTTCCTGAAAGTAATACTGTTAGAATATTGAACAAATTGGTTTTAATATGGTACTTACTTGAATTTTTGTTGATCTTGTTTCCAAAGGGGCTTCAGAAATTGCTGTCTTAGTTGTTTAATCAATTTAATTGTTCATTATGAAGAAAACCAAACAACAAACATATGTCCAATGCAACAACTTGTTAGTAACAACTTCAAACAAGTTTTGCAATTGGGTTTTCAATCTTCTTCCAACTCTGATAATGTTATCACATGACTTCAATGATTTCCCAACTAATTTTTCTTACCTTATATGAGATCCATCCAGTTGTTGCTACATTGTTGTTCCTGTTGTTGTTCCTGTTGCAAAACACCTTCCTAAATCCTATCGAAGACTTGTCTCAAGTTGTTTTCACAAACATCAAGTAGAATTTCTGCTCCTAATGCAAAAATAAGTTGTCAATTAGGTTTATTGTTATAATTACTATTAAGTATCATACCTTAAAGCTTGAATTCTGAAATTAAGAGCCCCATGAAGGGCCCCACGACAGCAGACAACAATGAAACCCACTAAACCCACTGAGCACAAACAAATTCCACTGAATTAACACATGGAACACGTTCGAAGAACCTACCACCATGTTTTCCACACCACAAATGGCTATTTCGTCTCGCGTGCAACGAGAACGGGCCCAAACTTGCAGCGCACGCAATTTTTTTTTGCTCGTGGTGTGAATATTCAAATTCTGGCGCCTTTTCTTAAAAATTTTTGAAACGTCGTTCCGGTTTTCACCACGAGATGTCGACAGGGGTTCTACCAATAAACAATTTCATTGTTTATATCATTTTTTCGCATTGAATATTTGCTTTTTGAATTTCTGTTCCCATTTGAGAATTTAATTTGCAGTTTCAACCTTACATTTGTAGTTGAATTCCGGAATAATTAACGTTGACATTAAATTACAAAATAATGATTGTTAAATTGTCAAAAATGACATGATAATGATTGACAGGACCATATCCCTGGTTTATGATACAGGATAATCGCCTTTGAATTTGGTCCAGTCTTCCTTCATACATTTTGCCACTCGAAAAAAGGAGCCTCATCCTTGTTTTTCGCCGGGATCAGATGCTATGAAGGGAATGCTCCCTCAGAACCTCTCCTGAAACTCCCTGATGTATCATGGCACAGCACGTGCGAAAGATCCGATGATCGAGCAGTGTGCAAAACATGCAAGTCTCAAGTCTGAAGGTGGTTTTGGGGGGTGGCTGGAGTTAAGCAACCGACTGATTGTGGTTTACCACGCTTCCACACACACACGTACCGGATGTAAGGATGCCACAAACGCCATCGTCCCTGCCATCCCCAAGGATAACGCCGTTTCGCCCCATTGTAGAGGGCGCTGTACAATTTTGTTGATTCGACGCTTGAATACAAGTTCGAAGAAAGGCCAACAACAACAACAACGCCAGCGCCAACAACAAGATTGGCGGTGATGGTGGTGTTCGTGGTTGTTGTGCTGGTTGCGGCAAGCGAATCGGGGGCGGCGACGACGTTTTGTGGTCACCAGACCGTGTACACATCCATGCATAGAGATAACAAACTTGGTGAAACATTCGAATATACCATATGCCCCTCAATATACTATCGTCCTTGAAATTTAGTTACTCCATTGTCCGATAGATGGTGCAATATACACTCCGTCGATTTTTTTTCTTGGAAAATTCTGTTGGGTCTTTGGAACCATATGGTATACACGATACAATCAATCCTTTATTTCTCGCATTTTATGCATCACGTCAAGGATAACGCAGTCCTTCCATATTTACGCCATTTATATTTGATCGATTGTGCATTATGATACATATAAAATTCATGGCAACACTCTCCACGAAGACGAGACTAAATATTAATGGCGTTCTCTTATTCTTTTGTTTCAGGTAAGGATCATTCGCTAAATTCCAGCCAGGCAACCCAACACACACAAACAAAAACAAAACAGATCTCCAATGGAAATGCCTCGTTTCCACGAAGTCGAAGGTCTAGGGGTGAGTGCGGGTTGTTTTGCCTACTGATTGAGACTCTAACAATACGAGAAAAACCATAGACAAATAATAACTAAATAAATCAGGATAAATCGCTGGGGAAGAAAGAGGATGACAGGATAAAGGCATGGGTTTAATCCTCTTATTTCAGAATTCCTTCAAGTCTCCCAGTAAATTTATGAAATCTAAGCTAGAAATAATTTTCCGGAAAATATCTAAGCTAGAAAAAAATATTCTCTCTTGAGATTTTTTTCATGAGACATTTATATTCATCCCGTGTTTTTCTTGTTTCGGTTTAGTATCCTGCAGGATCCTCTTATCATGTAGTGTTTACGTAATGTGGCGGTGTTTGCGTTTTATTTTGGGCTCCTGCGGGAGACGTGGGTGGCGGTTCGCCCGAAAGTCTAACGTCTTGCGGTAGGGCGCGAAATTGATGCGAGTGCGTAGAGGACGTGGGGGGTGAAACAACCCCAATTCGACTGACTGGCGGCGGCTTCGCTTCGAGTATTCTGCGACGCGTGCAAAATTTATTTCGTCGTTGTCTGATACGTAGACTCCTTCCACGATTCCAGTCCTCCCACAAAAAGTCTACAGCTACGAAGACAATCGGATCATGTCAGGTTTTTTTCAAGTTTTTTTCTCTAGGTAGATTTTTTAGTCTAGCCTAGAGAAGTCCAAGGTCTAGGTAGACTTTTTGAAGAGATAACAAAATTTTCGAAAAATGTAGTCAGCTCAGTCAGAAAATATGCTTTCCACACCTGCATTGATTTTTCGACTTTACCTAGATTTTTTTCTACTCTCCTGAGATCACTTAAAACTCTAGCTAGAGAAATTCCGAACTCAACCCAACTTTATGTTCATTTTTTTTTTGGAATAATCGTATCTGTGAAAATTTACTCGACTCTTTCCAGTCGAGTAATCTTCATATGGTGCACCCAGATCTCGCGAGCAAAAAGCAAAATGTCGCCTGCTTTCCACAATGCGACATGTCTATCGGCGTCGCGTCGTCGCCATCGATAGATTCGTTCAGTTGTCGCCGTCGTCGTTGTAACTTGGTCGCAGAAATAAGTAGGATAACAAAGTGCGCAAGTTGCGAGTGCAGTTATGTTTTATCTCGGAGTTGTATGTTCATTTTATGTCCGCTCCATTTGTAGCTATCGACTTGTGCACCACAGCACCCGCGTATTTTCGCGCTCTATCCGCCGCGAGTTGCGTCTCTATCGAATCGACGAAACAGATGCAGATAAAATGTACGGCCTACTTGATTTTCTCCTCTTCGTTGGTGCTCGTTGGGCGTATGTTGTCTACGAGGGCAATTTCTCTTCGATTTTTACTCTCAGTTGAAATTATCACTTCAAAAACTTCTACAAAAAATCTGAATTTTAATTTTCAATTCCAGAGATTTTTTTTGAAGTCTACCTAGAGTTTAGAGTTCTATGGTAGATTTTTTTTGCTCTACGTAGATTTTTTTGCTCTACGTAGATTTTTTTGCTCTACGTAGATTTTTCCGAAATCTTTTTTAGTTTTTATCGCTTGATTGATTTTTCTTTGATTTCACCAACTGAATGAAAACAATAGAGCATTATCGTTGAATTGAAATATTAAAACTGCGTCTGGAAACTTTCCTCTGCGATTGAATGCTCTCGCGCCATAATTGCCGGATAATTTTTGCAATTTTTCGCCCAATCTCGCCACCAACTGTCATATCATCCATTCGTGTAGGTAGACTTACGCCAACGAATGCGGCCATGCGACATGACGTTTATTTAGCTCGGCTTCGTTCAACGACCTCGAGACGAGACGCGAACGTTGGCGAATAAACTTTGCCGCTCCTCAATATCTAACATGCTACAGAATTCCATTCGTCGTGCTGCTCATTAAATCATAAACAATATGATTTTTCGCATCTTTATACGAGAAACATCGAACAAGTCGTTTTGAAGCTATTTGATTAACTCTACCTAGACTATATCCATCCTACGTAGACTAACCAGCTCTAAGCTAGATATATAAAAAATAAATAAATGAGCTGAATTAAAGATATCTTGATTCTTCGCAAGTCTTCGAAACACTTTGACTGGAATTAGATTAGATTTACTCTAAGATAGAGTGAAACGCTCTAGGCTAGAGATAAACAAATCACGGACTAAATGAATCAAATTAAAAACATCTCGTTTTCCCAACCGAAACGCTTTGACTTCATCGCCACCTCCGGTTTTCCTCGGGGTTTTTCCCCTTTCGGCGCGCTCTAGAGAGAAAAAGGGGCGGCAAACGAACCGCCGAACTCACAAAAGAACTTAATTTGCATTACGGCAACATGAGCGCGAAACGTTTGCCTAAGCTCGTGCGACATTCAGTGTGTTTCTTCTTCCTCTTCTTGTATGTCTACTTTGGTGCAAGAATTTGGCGGAAATTCGCAACCCAGCGAACAAAGCACCGCAGACTAATTATAAGTCGGTAGACTCTAGCGAGACTCTATTTGTTTCGCTGATTAAATAATTCATACACGAGGCAACCCTCCATGCAAATTCCCTTTCACTTCAGTTTTTTTTTCCTTCCTGTCTGTCATTCGATTCATTAAAAATTCATTAGAATTCAATGAGCACTACGCTAGACTAAAAATACTCTAGACGAAATTCGTGCATAACCTATCTCAATGCGTCGTTATCGCCCGAATTGATGAGCAAATATTATGAATTTGTGTCAAATAAACAGCGCCATCTGAATCTTAGTTAATCGCGAATTTGCACAATTTGCGTTATCTCTATTGATGCCATCGTTCAATGACATTCGAATGACATTTGCACTGACACGCTGCAGATGCAATGTTATCGCTCGTGTGTTATCAGATGTGACCTCGTAAATGTGGTGGCCAATCAGTGATAAGAATAATTACCATAGATTAACAAATCATGAATGAAGCACACAAGAGAACCATTGTTCTATTGTTGTTACATTTTTTCAATATTTTTAATTTTTAATGCGGCCCTGGAAACAATAATATAACGTGTTACTTGGTACCCCTGTAACTAAATCTAGAGAAAATGCTCTAGACATATTCTAGAGTTTATATCTAATCTATGAGAGTATTTGGAGATGTCTATTATGAATTCCTAATAGATCCAGGGTTGTATTAGTGCATAAGGTGACGTGGAAATTATTTCAACGTGCGAACGTGGCTGAGGACTGGCTCAAGTCGGCTCAGTTCACGCCAGGTCAGTAATTCCTGCCTCTCTAGTAGACTCGCACGAATCCATAGAGAGAGATAAAAATACACTCAACTCGACAACATTTCACATTGACGTGCGTACACTTGCCAACTATTGCTAAGTCACTAATCTAAGCTTCCTCTTTGAAATACCAAAAAAATTTTTGAAAAATCTGGAATCGTGTATACCAGTAAAAAAAGTTGCCTATACTTCACTTTTTCAATTTTTTTTTGTTTGTTTTATTATAACTTCAAAAATAACTGATATTTTGTATACACACATTAATCCAATGTATGTTTATGCGTTTTTGACGTTACTTCGTCCGAATGTAAACGATTACGTGCATTCGCGAATATTTTCAATTAGCGAATTGAATAAACGCGCATTCATTCGGCCAGGAAGAATCGTCGAGGTTAGGTTCGGAATTTCGCATTTATTCTGAGCATCTGACGTATAAATAAAGTCTAAAATAATGCGCGTCGCATCATTCGCAAACGTCAACGATGTGCAAACTTATTTTCGGGTTATATCAACAACTTTTTTCTTTTGAGAGGTATACAATATTCCAGTTCATTCGGAATTCAGTATTTATAGCATGCGAAATGTTATCAGCCTAGAAACAATTGACTGCGTTTTGATAAGGCGGTTGCCAGACCACTGATTAGGCGCAATGTGTACGGTTGGTTGCATTCGTCGTTATCGCGCCGATAGCGATGATGGCGTTGGTTGGCCTGGGCGCTATTAATACGTTTTTAATTCGTGTCGGTTGCGGCAGGCTGTTGAACTCGGACGAGTCGCGTCTGTGTCGCCATATTGGCCCAACCCAGTCGGCGACGAATGACACAAACTGCAACTGCGATTGTTGTCGCGATGCACTGACACACAACCAAATCGAGTACAGCATCGAGCAATCGGTAGCTGTGGAAAAAAGAATGATTTGGGGAGGTATTCGTGCGCCACCTGGTGGAGTGTAGTCGAAGCAGGCGTCACAGAGGGTGCTGCGGTCGTTCCAACGAAATTTCATTCATAAAACCGTCTGGATTTTTAATTTTTTATGACTCCTTCAATTAAACTCGAATGCACTTTATGATTTTTCTCTCTTTACGATTCCCCTCTCAGTTTTCTTCAGTTCTTTCCTGCCAAATTGCTCGTAGCCAGTTAAAACCAGGCTGTATAATAATATTTTTTCCAACAAGCATTCACAAACAGCTAATTTGACTCGACATACTCCCTGAAAGAGACTATTAAAACTTTTCGAGAGGATATGCAACCAAATTGGCATTTAGAACTGAAACGAGTGCATGAATGATGGCTCGCTTTTAATGACCTTTAGTCTCGTTCTTGATGCCAATGCAATTGCACTTTATTCCTCTTCTTTCTTCATGTTTTTTTTTCCGGCTCAGTTCGTTGTCTTTCATTTCATTAATGTAATCCTTTTATTTTGGCACTTCCTCCCAAAACCGGAGGCGTTGTTTTCACTTGGGAGTAAGGAAAGGTTTTATATTTTAGGGGTGAGTGGGGAAAAACAAATGAAAAAGACATAATTGAATGTGGACGTAAACGATGGAGTCTATGGACGGTTGTAAAAATGTTTATACGCATTTTTTAACGAACCCCGACAGGAAAACGACGATGGAAGGAAATTTAACTGCTCAGTTTTAACTGAACACGTGTAGGTCGCTTTACAATGAGGGCAAAAAAAGAAAACAACTTCATTATTGTCTCTCTTCAAGGAATGATCGATGACAGATAGTCAGCCTGCAGAAGGTATACAAAATTCCAGTCGTTTTTGAAATTATCAAGTCTAAAGGTTATTTAATCGCAGAGAGGAAATTTGAATTTGTATTTTGCATTTTTGCCTGTACCCAAACAAAAGACCGCAGAGATATTTACATTTAAATACAAATTGCACGTTTTGTCTGGCGCATGCAAAGAGAGCCAGACGCCATTTAAAGTGAAATTTAATTAAGAGATGCTTTATCATTCGCATTCATTTGTTCGCGTCGTCGACATTATATTGTGGTTGTTATTCATGCGCCACTCGGCTGTACCTGATGCTATCACGATGGATGAGTAGATATGACAACATCGCATGCAGGAAATGCATCGCCTCCGACAATAACGTATAACGGAAATTATCCGGCTTTTAAATCCCCTTTTATATAGATCTGATTCGTTTAATCTACTTTTGTAACGTAACTACTTCAATTTGTATGAATATTCGAAAAATAAGTTGATTGTGGCGCCATCTGAACACTGAAGTACCCCTATCGTCAGCGAGGTGGCGCTGCTACTACTACAAAACTTTACGTTCAACTTTTAATTGAATCGTTTCACGTGGTGTAATTGAAATACGTAAAACGACCGCCAGATGTCATTCAGCACTATGGGCGAACAAATAGATGACATTTTTGTGATGGAAAAAAGCTGCGATCGTGAAGTGCGCACTTTGCTGTCGGTTATATATTTTATTACTTGGAAAATTAAAGCTTACTCCCGACAGACATTTCATTGCGAATTTCCGGTTGTATGTGAGTGTGTGGGCGCTCGCGTGTCTCCTCTCTTGGCATGCACGTCTGCAAAGTTTACGATCCGGTTTGCCTCCATCTTTGCCAAACCTGCCTTCTCCCCCCACTCCAAGGCCTTCTTTGACTCGACTCACGTTGACGTTGTTACCGAAGTTACCGAACTGGCTGCTCGGTTCCGGTAATGCGAGGCGCACGCACAAAGCCCGAACGAGCGTCTCGTATTAATTTTCATTAAATTAGAAGAGATGGTTGTTGGCCCTCAAAAACGAGTTTACAGCGTTTAATTGAATGTTGTTTTACCGCCGCCGCCGAAATACAATGCGTCTTCGGCGTAATTATGCAAGTTTTCCACCCCTGCCTTGGATGGTTTCACTACGCGTCGACAGATGGCGCCAGCGTGTACCTCCCTGAGCGCTATTGTTTGATGATCTGCGATTGTCGACACGCCGGCTCCCTGAGGGCGTTCGTAATTGAGTGACGTGTTGCCGATGTTGCTTCGTGCTCGTGGCGCAGACGGACTAATCGATTTGGGATCGCAGATTGGCAATTACCTGCGCTGTCAACCGTCTCCACGGCTGCCAGATTCGGGAACAATCGAACCCTTCGGCCCTTCGAAAGGGATCTGATATCGTCGAATCTCTCCACGGAGCAATTGATTTGTGCGATCCAAATACATTTTCAATCAGAGCATTGCGAAGTGGGCGTTAGTCCCTCCCATCCCATGCGACTCCCGAAGGGTCCCTCTTTTGTTTTACTTTCATGTATATCCTTCGGGAATAAGCGTCTGCACGTGATTAATTTCATTGCAACTGGCTAGTTAGGTTAGGTTCTTCGAACCTAACCTAACTACAAAAATTTCAACATTTGAATTGAAGTCATAGAATTTTCGGGGAATGGCTGACTGTGAAAATGATTGATTGATTGATTAATTGATTTTAAGGTGTTTAAGCACCTGGCAGGATAACAAACTTCGTGTAGGACTCTTTCTTGATTTGATTGATTAATTGTAGTTTCAGCTGTGCTCATGTTTTACAAGTTTGATGTTGATTGAAATTATTCTGACACTTTGTATAATTTGCGCCTCCATGATGATGTTACAAGATCTGCCCCCTCCACCCTCACCCCACCCCCTCCCATTCTTCTACATCCTGCGCCTCGGTGAAAGCAACCATAAAGTGGGAAATCTGATAAAGGATAAAGGTCCTCGTCGCGTCATGTCCGGTCGCAGCAGCTGAATGCGTCCGTAATTCGGCAGCGTTCACACTTTAAAAATTAATTTTCCGCCCATTTGCGTTTCCTTTTTCGCGCGCTTTCCTGGGAGTTGTTGTCGACGCCTTTTCGCGCCTAATCTTTTCCCAAGCTCTTCATATTATATTGTCTTTCGTCGCGTTGCGCTTCCTGTGACGCGGGCGCCGGGATAAAAAAGTGGAAGGGGGAAGCACCCCCCCACGTTTCCTGGTCCTTTCGTTTTTCGCATTGTCCTTCGTGCCTCTCGTGCGATTTGTATGTAAACAACGTCGTTTCGTGGCGGGAATAAGAAAAATTAAGGCGATTAGCGCCCTCTGTCGGGCACGAAAGCGTGAAATTATTAACAACTCCTCGTTTATAACTCGAATCCTGAGAACCAACAACGGTGAAGGATAAATACGTATTTCCGCCATGTTGGATTATTATTTGCGCCAAAAAACTTTCCTTTATCATTGTTATTATCATTAGAAATATGTTGACAATAGAAAAAGTAAAATGGTTTCCTTGAAAATGAATTTCTCAACTGTACATTCAGCCATTTTTATTGTGCATTATCCCAAATTGTATATTCATGTGGAATTTGCCGAAAAGGACCAGACAAGAAAACGATTGGAACGTTGCCAAATTCAGCAATGAATGTCTGTTCTGGAGGAAAGAGGGAAGGGGGGATAAAGGACATAATTTCCCAGCGCACATTCATTCGTATTATGCCAAAAATAATAACAGCAATAAATAAAGTAGCAAAACTTTCTGTGCTTACTCTCGTCATTTACTCTCCACCATATTTGTTTTTGTTTGTACCCATTTTTTTTTCATCCAGTTGGAAATGTCTCCGAAATATCGATGGGAACATTCCCCTCGAAACGTAGGAAATATCAATCAATATGACATAATCCGGAAATTCTGATATCGCCCCATGTTTTCCCTTTCATATCTTTGACAGCTCGTGACAACTACAACGATTGCATTAACTGATTAAAACATCAATTAGACCATATTATTTTTCCGCATAAATTTTCATTGCTAGGTAAGATCAGCGCCATCTATTGACGAGTAGCTGTACTAATGCGTCTCGCGGCTCTTTCTTGGGGATTTATGGCGCATGCTGTGCAAATGCGTTCGGAGGCGTTACAAGCAGTGATGGCCCGAAACGATGGGTATGATGGCATCACTGTTGAGAGATCTTCGAGCAAGTCTACGACCTCATGCGCTGCTATTATTAGCATCATTATTAACCACCCTCGACGTTTTCATGTTCGCTGTTTCGCCGCGCGACTCGCACTCGCGCCAACGTCGGCTTTTTTATGCAATTAATTTATTTCGAAGACACATTTGAGCGCATCAACACAGCAGCACACGCCGACGACGACGAATAAAAAGGGGACAATTACTGCCCGCTAGACGCATCCAGACGAATGCCAAATGATGATGCGTGCTCGTTGCCGGGAAAAGTTTCAGAGTTTCTTGCTGCCGCCACGAAACTTTCCTTTTAATAGTTCCCCCCCTCCCTTCAACTCTGCAACCCCCCTACGTGGTTATTTATTGGTGTTAATTTCCCAGGATCATTAGTACATTGAATCGAACTTTTCTGGTATGGGAGGTACGCTCACTGCCATCTAGCGGAAACTAGCGAAACTAATCACTACGGCAACAGAGACGAATAAACTCATGTTGTACGACTCTCCTTGATTTTTAGTCGTCCCCCCCTCTCGTCCGTAGATAACAACCTGCAAAAAATAAACTTTAATAACGCGAAATGAAATAACGCTTGCTTGAGCATCGCAGGCAGCAGACGTATTAGGGCACGGTCGGCGGAATCCGCGATTAAAAAAACATATTATTATCATCATCATCTGCAGCGGCGCGCGAGTGCAATGAAGGAGTGGAGTGGGGGCGGGCGGGGGCGGGGGAGGAGGGGATGGCTGTCGCTTCCAGGAAAGTAGCCTGGATGTGATGAGCCCCTCGTCGCACGCAAACCAGATGTACAAACCGAGCAAAACGCAAATAAAGCCGGAAAAAAAAAGAATGCAAAAGTATATGATGGTAGACGACGAATGAAAGTATAAATGAATGGAGTGGGGGAAACGTTGATGATGACAGTGTTTACACGTTTTTCAACATTTCCCCGCAGCATCATAAAAGGAGGAGTGGAATGACATAAATGTGTGAAGATTAGACATAAGGATGATTATTAGGAAGAAAATGAGTTGTAGACGAATTTTTCTTTTCGTGGCTCAGACATTAATCTTCAAGTAATCTTCGAATTTAATCAAGATCGATTTAGATTAAGAGATTATAGCAAAATTGGATTATATTTGATGATGATTTGACTCAATTTCATTCATTGGTACTGAACGCCCTCTATACTTTCAGGTACATCTATTTGCCGC
Source organism: Aleochara sp. GC000083 (assembly GCA_030264555.1). Taxonomy (NCBI): domain Eukaryota; kingdom Metazoa; phylum Arthropoda; class Insecta; order Coleoptera; family Staphylinidae; genus Aleochara; species Aleochara sp. GC000083. The sequence goes on from JARJDZ010000989.1 coordinate 13,913, forward strand.
TAGATGGCAATAGTTCACATGAAATGAATTTATTGCTACTTTAAAGAAGTATTTCATATAAAACTTTTATCGTTTGTTTTTCCTAGAGTTTGTTTTCATTTTGTATTGCGTTTTTGAGGCAATCGCCATTAGGAATTCTATTTAGTTATCTCTTTTATTGCAGTTTAAAGTGGCATTTGCGACGCTTTTACCGTAATGCGGACATCGATTCGTCGTTTTTGTGCGCCAATTTTTTACTACTGCATTTTCTACTTTTTACTACCTCATTTCATTATTTGTCTGTGCGCCGCGGGTTTTCTCTTCCGGCCGTAAAAATACGCTGCGAAAATCGCACCGCAAAAAAAATTCTATTTTATGGCTTTGTTTTCGACGCATTCCGCCATTATCGTAGACATTCGGCGGTTTTCACATCGATTTCGCAGGTCTAGGATATGTGAAGGAGTGGTGGTGGTGGGGGGAATGAATGAAGTAATTTCCCAAATGGAATTGTGATTTTCTTATTAAGATTGGAAAGGCGCCATTATTAATTATGGTAATTTTTGTTCGCTGGATTTGCAGACGGAAGATGAAGGTAACCACGGCAACGACGACACGCGCTGCTTCATCCTGTCGACGCTGGCGTCGCAGGGGCGCTCGCGCGTCCATTGCGTCCTCTGCGAGGAGCAACTGTTGGTGTTCGACCGCTACCCGCTCGTAGATGGCACCTTCTTCCTCAGTCCGCGCCAGCACGCCAAGAGCTGCATCGAGGTACGTTTGAACTCTAGCGTAGCGAGTTGAATGACCTTTAAGCTAACCTTCTCGCGCCTCTTCAATGTCGTTCAAGGTCAAGGTGGAAGGGCGGACGCAGTTCCTCACCGTCGTCTGCATGGGCTGCCTGGAGGGCGCTGCCGGGCGGGTCATCCGCTGCCGCTACTGCACCCAGCCGTGGGACGGCTCCTCGCTCGTCCTCGGCACGATGTACTCGTACGACATCTTCGCGGCGATGCCGTGCTGCACCGAACGCATCAAGGTACGTTACTACATTCCACGCGTGGGACGCACGCTCAGCGCCATCTAGCGCCGCCTAGCCGACAGTCCGCTCATGTTGTTGTCCGTGTTCGCAGTGCAACTCGTGCTACAAGACCGTGCTGCATCCGGCGCAGCGGCTGAACTACTTCAGCGACTACAGCCACATGGTGCCCTGTCCGCACTGCCGCACCCTCGACACGCACTTCGTGAAGCCGCTGCGCTTCTGCTACGCCCGCCAGCCGGCGCGCGCCCTCCAGCTGTGGCCATAGCATGCGGCCCCCGCGAAGGCGCCGCCGTCGCCGCCGCCCGACGACGACGACCACCTCCTCGCCGACGACCTCGACCTGGGGCTGCTGTGGCGCGAGCTCGCCGGCCTCCGGCTCGACGAGTTCTGTCGCATGCAGCTGACGCGCGAACGGTAGACGCATGCACCGCATCGGGGTGGCGCCATCTGTGTGTGCGCATCGCCCCCATCATGGCTGTTGTCGTCGTCGTTGTTGTTGTTTCGTTTCCACGGCAACCAGCACCCGGAGAGGAAAGCGCGGGAGGTTTCAAATTCATATTTCTTTTAGCCAACTACAAACACAATCACATACACACACGCAACACGAGATGCGTTTTCGAACCGGAAAAACTGCTCCGAAAGCGGAAACGAGGACAGGAGCGTGCGCAACGTGTGATTACGCATTTATTATCGAAAACAAATGATTTGTTAGTAAACGAAGTATAGAATGCAGATGGCGCGTCATCAGCCCCCGACCTACCGATTGTCAGCCGTAGGGGGGCGCCCGGCGACATGTCAGCCATTTGCAGCCATTTACGAAACAAAATGTTTATTAGTTCATTAGTTTATTATTATGTTTGTTAGTTTATAGTCGAATTTTATTAGGTTTGATACGTGAAATAACTCGACTTTGAAAAAGTCACTAAACCTATGCATATATGATATGATAGAACGTTATTTTGAATTTGTGAAATTTTTGAATTTGGAGAAATTTACAAAATTACGTTTTCGTTTTGGGAAAACATCTCAGAACCGTTTCTGACCAGATACACATAAGGAAATTGTTTTTGTTTATTGTTAATTTGTCATTTGATTTTCTTCCCTTTTTTTTATTATCACTCTTAGTTACTTTTCTTATAATATAATCTAATTCTACTTAATTATAATTTAGCTCGAATTTTATTATGATTATTATGACTATTTTATTTTATATACATATTTTTTTTTTTTGGAAATCTGAAGACGTGAAGCAATCCAGCGAAAAAATGAAATACATGATTTGAATTTTTACACGTGTAGCAATAATAATTAGTTTAAACAATTCGAACAAACGAACACTACATACACCTACCGAGTTGGCGTGATAACGTGATAACCTTTAATGTAGAGTTTGCGAGAAAATTCGCGCGGGAGGTTGCTAGAGCGCCCTCTGCAATCCGGAGGCGGCACCTCCGACATGCTAATTCTAAGAGTAATAAGTTGCTGTGTCCCAATAATTAGTGATAACGAACCTAATGTTTACGTCGAGCCTGCGTGACGAATGAATGCGCCATGTTGAATGCGGCAGCGTGAATGTGTTTCCGTTCGGTCTTTGATTTCTATTGGTCGATTTCTTCGGATTATTGAACCACCCACCCACACACATACACACATACACACACATATGCAGCAAACAGTCGGGGGAGGGGGAGGGAGGGGAGAAGTTAAGTTTAATGCGATATTTGTTTGGAAAAGCCTTCCAATTTGTAACAGAATGGTACAAAATGCACTCAGACGAAGAGAGGTGAGCAATCGAACAGCATGGACACAATCAACTGTCGATTTTGCGCTGGGACGAGGGAGTAACGCAGTGCGCCATCTCGCGGCCGATAGCCGATGTGTTGTTGAATCACCCACACTCACGCAACTATCTCACAAGTACAAACGACGATTGAAGGATGCTTTTTAACTCTACTAAACTACTACTACGAATAAATCTATTTGTTTACGAGTTCGTTTACGTTTTACGCTCGATGATGGTTCATCCCTAGGAGGAGGAGGAGGAGGAGGAGGATGGAGGGGGGGAGAAACAAATACATAGCCAATTGAGAGAGCATTCGATATTGTTGGTTGAGAATGGATACATATTGCAAATACAAAATGATAATAGCGAAATGTTTATTATAGCCTATAGTGAATAATTAAATCAATACTAAGTTTTGCATCGATCGCGCATCGATGGACGGACCCATATACATATAAACAAAAACGGACGAAAGAATGGAATGAAACGAAAGCCGCCTATGATTTCGAAACGAATCGGCCAATTTTTCGCTTTGGTTTTTCGACGCGCCTTTGGGACGGTCGCGCGGCGCCATCTGTTGGCGACCGGGCGACCGCCCAGGCGTCGCGCTGCGCACTTTTCGACGTACGTGTTTTCTCTCTTTAGCACTAGGCTAGCGTGTACGGATTTTACGCATATTTACTACGATAAGCCATTTACACTCACAGTACACTTACTGCTAGTTAGTCAACGCCATCTGCGTTTCAATTTCGGTACTGATCTTATATTGATGATGATAACGTTTTTTAAATGTCGTATACGTATTTTGATAAGGGATTTGTAGTGTGACCCGCGCGTGTAGGCAACCCAAACGACCCCAAATTCAACGCTTCACTTAGAGCCGCTAGTCAGCGATAGATTCGTAGACATTTTTCAGATTCGAACGATTTGATACATTTAAGCACACTAATTCTTAAGCGATGGAGGTGGTGCGCTACTGCGCATGCGCAAATGAATTGACATTTTGAGACAGAGGCGCAGGACAGGAGGAGGGGAAAATTTGTGATTAAGCCTTTTTGTGACATTATAATGTGGCCTAATTGATAAACATAAAAAACTATTCGTATTACTAATTACTAACTAAAAAAAAAGAAAAATGAATATTTGATCGGTCTAAGAAGTAACATTAAGAATTTCGGCTCAATTAATTAGAATTAACACGGATAATAAGTACGCGTATGCAGAAATGAAAAACTATTCGAGAGTAATATGGATATAATGTCAAAAATATTTTTGTGTCAAAATTTCAACCAAGTAAAAATTTATCCTTCTTATAGAGGCGCACTAGATACTAGTTTTTTCGACTTAATTCCTAGTTATCAACTCGTCGCTTATGACGCCATTGTGAAAACCCGTAGTTTGTAGTCGTTTTTAATGGTTTTGTACGAAAAATGAGAAAAATGAAACTTGCAACCAAAAAAAAAAATGGAACGATAAAGCAAATCGAGTAACGAGTGAAGCAAAAAGGGATGAAATTGGCATTTGTTGTGCTGGTACGAGGACCAATTACGCTCGCAAGACGAAACAAATGCGATAATTTCATCGACACAATGAGAAAACGGTTGAAAATAATAATAATAATGAGGGAATGAGTCGGCAAGTAATCATCAAATATCAGCCGGTTGTCATGGCGATCGCGGCGTTGTTTACTAAACAACAACGGTTGCTATGGCACTGGAAAACAATTGCTACATTTTTACGAAAAACAAATGATATTTTCTATGTGCAGTTTTTGACTTGACGTGCGAATGATGGATCACTTGAATGGCGCATGCCGCCGCCGTAATGACTTAAGCGATAATCGAAGTCTTCGAGAGTGCGGACGGCGCGCCACGAGGGGGCGCTACCGAAACCAACCTTCGATTGTTTACGTGCACACAAACAAAATGAACAAAAAACAAACAAACAACAAAAGAACCACTTTACCTCATCTCTTAAATAAATATAAATGTTTATATGATGGATGCTATTTAATAGTTAATTGAAGGCGGAGACGCGTCAGGACGAAACAAAAGACAGACGAAACTATATCAATTATATATGTATAAACAAATGTGTGTATATATATATATAGGATAAACTGTGAATGCCCCCACTCCGCACCATCGATGGTGCGGACCAATCGCGCACGCTCAGGCGGCTCAGGGTGATATCATGTCTCAGGATCCACTGCCACGACTTAAGTGCACTCTTGCGACACGAGCGCCCCCACGCGGTGCGTCCGCACGCACCGCACCGCATGCTGCCACATACCGGAACGAACACAATCATCGATTGCTCAATATTTTGTTGCCAATACGATGCGCCGTTTAAGTGATCCTCGCGATTCGCGCCATCTCGCGCCGACGGGCGCAACTACATTACAGTTTTCTACTGGAAAAGTACTAAAAAAAGGCTACGATTTTGATACGGAGGTCGTCGAATTTCTTATTGATCTTATCTGATGCAAATGGGATCCGGAATTTTTTGGATCAATAATAATGGGATCCGATCCGAATTGTCGTGTGTATGTTGTTACATTAATTACTAATTACTTATATGGGGTAAACTATATAATACAAGAATATATATATGCAAATATCTATTGAAAATGTAGGTTATGGTAGGAAGGCAGGAGCGTTATGAAGAAGAGAGGAGGGGGGGGGGAGATAGAGGGCGTTGCAGTCGGCGACGATTTCATGGCTTTAGAGAGTCTCGCTTTGCGTAGAGGATAGGAACTAGTTGTCTAACTATATTAAGCGAGTAGAATACGAAACGTTTCTTTAATTTTTTTGCGAATATACAGTGTGCCCAAGGAACACACTGTATATACACGGCGTCCATGCAGCAACCATGAGTGATGAATCGAGAAGACCGGAAGGGATGATATATTTTCATGTGAATGTAACTATTTTCCAAAAAAACAAAGCAAAAATCGGGATAACAGTGTATATTTTGTACATACGGATTGGCTCAAACGAAATTGGCATTAACGATAAGGATTATTTATTTATTAAACACTTTTTGGCGTCCGCCTTCCACGGCGGAGGAAAAGTAAAGCGAAATTGTGATCTAAATTTAAGGCAAACGCGTAGGCTTACGGATTACGGATTTTTGAACCAAAAAGAAAAAAATTGGCGGGAAAACAAAAGAAAAATCAACGTTTTTGGGAAAAGCTAACGGGGTGATATTTAGACGTATAGCATGATGGATGTGGATGGATGACGCAGCGAAAACGTACTATTAGCGGTTAAGAGCTACCAATAAGGAGGGATGAGTGAGGTATGCAGGTGGCGCTGCGGTCGCCTCGGGTGACTTAAGCCACCACTACTAGCGGTTAAGTCGGATTGGCATTGCACGCCTCATGGTTGCTTGATTCCTTGATTCTTTTTTTACCGTTTCATTTCGCAACTAACTAACTAACAATCAGCACACTGAAAATGATAAATAAATTCGAAAATAAACTCCTCTGCAAAAAAAAACAAACAAATACAAACCAAATCCAAAAAAGGATAAACATACATAAAGAAAAGAGTACAAATCGATAAACTTATTTATGACTAATTAATATTATTGCAATTGCGTTGAATTGACTTAACTAACTAACTAACTAATTAATGAAACTAATTAATTACTACTACCACTACTACAACAACTACTACTACTAATAATTCATAGGCGAATTCATAGACAAACTTGTACTAAATAAACTATTACTACTTCTCTACCTGCTTAAACGAAAACAAAACTATCTATATACAGGGTGTTCATCCGCAAGGCCCTTTTGTAAACAATGCTTAGTTCTGGAGCTGGTACATCTTCCGGTTGGTCGGAGGACATGGGGGACGTCCGCACGAAGCTTTCTTAAATCGGGTAGTAAGAGGTCGCGTCGATCGCTTACTGAGCAGATGCAATGCGCGTGCGCAGCCGCACTTGTCTTAAGTCGTTATCCCCCTCAAAAAAAAATCAAATTTAATGTCATTTCTCCCACCATCTTTAACAAAATTGGAACCGAAAAAGTCGCCCAATGATGTTCAAGTGACTTGTGTGACAATTCGAATTTTCTTAGACCTTGTAACCACATATCGCTTCATCGTTATTCGCATTGTCACCCAAGTCGACGCCATTTTGCAGCGACGCAGACAAGTACCGGTGGCGCCCTCACGGTTAGTTGATTTATATTGATAAATGTTTATATGACGAATATAGAGGTTATATGTGTTAGGTAAAAGGTATTTAAAACAAATAGAGAAAAAGCGTTCACGTTCTTTATAATAACAATAAAATGTTCTAGTGCTTGAAATACCGTCGGAGTACAAAACGGTTTCGGTGCGCGTCCCCCCACCACCCCCGCGCCAGCAGCCATCTTCGAATCATTATTTGACACCCAGTCACACCCCAATTTTGCAATTCGATTGTTTAAACAAATAAGTTTATCGGCCCCTTAAACAATTACAAAAAGCAAAATGCAAGCAAGAATATAACAAATAAGCAAGCACATAATAATCATGATAACACTAAATAGTAATAATAATAATAGTAATAAATGTAATAGATATCTAATTTATATATATATATATATATATGAAATATAAAATATATATTATCGATATATTCTAATAGCAATTCTCTGATTGATTGATTCTAATTAATTGAATGTGTTTCTGTCATTGATGAATTAATTAGTTACTATTAACTATGTATATGCAATTAGCAATATCAGCAAGCGTTACGTTTTTGACATTTGCGTATCTGTATGTATCGATCAATGCATTAGCGATTAGTTCAATGGCGGACGACCGAGCTGGCAACGTGGCGACGACGCATGTGCCATACCACACGCAAAAACCAGCCCAAAGATGTACGCGCGGTCGCATTGGCAACAATGCACGCGTCAGCGGTCGCGCGCAGCGTTGCCAGCTCGCGCTTGAGTCGTCCGCGCCTGCGCATCAGACGCGCTGCTGATGCACCATCGTACCTACTCTTAATCAATTCTGTTGTCTGTTTCTTCGATTGAGTTTCGAATCGCGGCAACCACGTAAGCAATGATGTCACATCGGCAGCAAATATACACGAACATATATATTGTAGAATTGTTTGTTAGCAGGTTTTTTCATTACTCTCTACACTTTGTGCTAAACAAAACTAATTTGTAGGTTATTACTATGTACGTGTACACTCTGCAAATCAATCGATAGCAACGTGATCAATGATTCTAGAAATTCTCGACGCATGTAGTTGCACAAACCTTAATCAAATCGATGTATACTTAAATTATCGTAACAACATTGCACGTGAAATGAGCATTTTACACGAGAGGGAGGTGAGGGGGGGGATATTTTTCGACGACATTTTGAAAACGACGTTTGACGATGATTGACGAAGATTGTACTAATGCATTTTGTACTTTTGTAACGTATTTGTATGCTATCGAATAAGAGTAATAAGAGCGATTTTCGTCACGGCGAAATTGATTGATTGATTGTATCAATATTATTATTATTATTATTATACGGACGGAGTCGATGACACACAGTAATAACATTATGATGATGATCGAGCTTTCGACGGCTTTTTATATATGTAATGAAAGTAAATAAACATTTGGAAAAAACCCCATTTCTGTTCATTGCAATTACTTTTGTTTATTTTAGCAATAAACAATTTACATACTTTCAGCTTCCATCTTGAAGAAGTCCTTGTCCTTGTAGTATTGTCGCAGGACTGCGAAATATGAGTAGGAGGATCTCAGAATCTGAAATTTCCGAGTTAAGTCGACATTACTCAGTGCATTTTGGGTTGCATACCATCACCAACGTGGGTAATGACAGAATGAAGAATTTTCCTGCCGTGAGGGAAACATTCCTCTTGGAGCGTTCCATGATAATTGACAGGTTCTTGTTGTCAGCTCGAGTACCCTCATACCAATTTGACATGTAGCACGAAGCTCCAATTGAAGCACTCTGAAATCTCAGAAAATTACCAAAAAAATGGATGCAATGGGACTTAAGTACTTCAAATTGTACTTCGTTTCCGAACCAACAATACATCAGAATCTGGGATAGCATGCATCCAAAATACGCAAGCATCAAAATGAAGTCCGGTTCTGTCGGAGGAATCTGAAACAACTTTCTGAAAAAAGTTCAGAAAAAATGAAAGGATCTTACGATCAACATTCTGAATCCAGTGAAGCAGATGACTCCGATCGTACATAAGAACTGGACGAAGATGGACAAGTTGAAGGTTTTCTCAACGATTTCCACATAGCTACAGAAAAATCAAGTAGTAAGTCATTTCAGAATTTCAGAATTTGAGATATTTATACTCAATGATGTGTTGGTACAAAAGGACCAGATCCTTGAGAGCTTCGGGACCGATTTTTCCAGGACCGGGTTTCCGGGTGTAGTCGATGTTCTCCAGGCAGGTCTTCAGAAGTCGAAATTGGGCGACACACAGGGTCATCGAGAAAGCGGGATAAATGTCCAGAGAGGAGTTGACGTTGGCGCTGACGGAGACACAGAAAAGCTTCACGGCGTAGGCCGCGTTCCGGTGACGCACTTGGTCGAAGGGCATCCATCCCGGAAACGGCAGCTTCGCTTCCGGTTGCAGTTGCGGCTGAATGGCCACGTACAGCAGGTACAAGATGCAGAAAATCCGGTACGTCCAGGCCATGTACGTGCAGTTGAGCATGATGGGAGCGACGGAGTCGTGCCCGAAGATGTCGTAGTACTTGTAGAGGATTCTGTAGTTGAGGCTCTCCTCCATTTGCAGAAGATGGCGTCCGTTGTAGATGAAGCTGAGGATCTTCGGCAGGAAGGCGAAGAAGGTCATCCACATGCAGAGCGTCTCGGCGGCCTCGGAGACGTTGGTCACTTCCAGCGCGAGCCCGAAGGACATCGACAGGAAGAGGATGGTGACGCAGGAGACGCAGAAGGCGGCCTTGAAGTTCCTCCAGGCGCGCTTCAATTTGTTCGACGTTTGGATCGGATACAGACCCAGAATGATGAAATGTTTCTTCTCCCATCTCAGAAGATTATTCAGATTGAACTCCATACTTCGCACAAATTCAAACAGTGAGGGGATATGTTGGTGACATCTTGGTTTTATAGTCGAGGATTCAATCAAAAATTTAAGACCTGTTAATTAAAAGGACTGCTTTGTAATTTGGATGGCTATTAATTACAGAAATAATTGCGGCTTCAATCGTAATTAATCCAAGCTATTTAATTAGTTCGGACGTGGGGAATGACCATTGGCATGCTTCCCAGGAATGCTGGGAGTATTCCCTCCACGTCCCCCCTCCACTTCCCCGAAACTATTAATGACATTCTTCGCTGGAAGTTATTGTTGTCATTGGGGGATCTCATCCCGAATTTCGGGGCAATCAAAGTTGGAATTGTGCATTTCAATACCCCACGTCCTCGATGACGTCAGCGGGACGCGTGGGGGTTGCAACTTGTTGGTATTCATCCAGACACGTGCAATCAACCCCGTCGAGCTGCTCCCACGGGACGCACCGAAAGAAATCCTAATGCCCAATATTCCAACAAGCAATTCGCTTCCGCTCGTTGCCCATTCCGAACAAATTCAGGAACAACAGGTCTCCCTGAAAGAACACGGCGTTGCAAATTAAGAAACCCCCCATCAGGAGGACTGAGGTCCCTTGGAGACGTCTTCGTCTGGACGCAATCAAGCAAAGGGTTGCGGAGTGGCCCAAAAAGGGCTCAAAGGCGTCCCGGATGACTTACGACTGCTTTGATGGCTTGTGGTGGACGCGTCCGATGGATGATGCAAATTGCCATCCGGGGACGCGCGACAACAAAGCGAATATTCCCGGCCGTTCCCGGTCCGCGCCGAAATTGCCTACATTCATGCGGTCAGCGCTGCGAGTGACAGAAAACATTCGGCCAAGAAGTTGCGCGATAATTAACTCGCAAAATCAATACGATATTTTGTGCCGGCCCGAATTCGCCGAGTGGGGGTGGGGGGTGGACACATTGCAGTCTGCGATTTTAATTCTGGAACTTTCTAGACTTTTATTGCATTGTCACCTCCGTCCGGCATTAATGTATTCATATATTCATTCGCACTCAACTTAGTTTCGCAACTTAATTTAATCCCATTGAGATGCATACACGATGGCTGGTGCTGGGGGGGTGGTGGTGGGGGGGACAATGCTGGTCCTCCCGTTTTTTACGCGTTTTTAATCCCGCACCTTCGAACGTCCAGTTGATTGCTTCCCGGATTTTTCCGCCTCGATTTCCATACACGTCCCACATTTGCATTTTGATATTCGTATGATGATGAGACCCCCAAAATGGGCTCCCCCACTTCCCGTGACATGTCAATCATCTTGTCCCAAAAAGAACTTGATGGATTCGCATTTGCATTTTAATGTCTATGCATGAATTTCCCATTCGAACCGCGCCACTAATTACCCATAATCGGGCGACTCATTTCTTAGGTCATTAAATTTTCAATACCAAAATTGGTCGCATTGCTTGTAAAACTTTTCCGCCGTGATTCATTAGATGGAGGACTTCTTGAAGGACTAATTCAGCAAAGGCATTAAGAATGCACAAGGTAATTAGGATTTTCTTGGAAAAACCCTCGAGCTTTTGTTTCTTCGGCAAATACGCGGACAATGCGAGCGGAATATTGATGGGCGACCCATGCAAATTGGGCCATCATCATTCCACTTGACATTGTTCTTATTTACCCTGAGGGGGGGCTTTCTTTGCAACTCCGGACTCTTTATTCAAGTGCCCTCATTGCATATTCCTTGAAATTTGGCATTTGCATCACGCATCACGTCGGAAGTCGAATGCCAAGATGCAGGGTGGAGGGGGGTTGGATGGACCATTCATTGACAGACCTGTCAGAAAGGAGCACTCGTTTGCATCCGTGAATCTGCGGCCGAAGACAAAACGCCTGATCCGACAAGTGGAACGAGTGGTCGTTAAGCATTCAACGTCGCTTCGAGTGGACATCTTCGACGAGGGACCACCTGGGGGATGGTTGACAGATTGAGGAGTCGTCGTGGAGGCTTTGCACGTCGTTGCGACGAACCTCCGACTGGAATATCAAAAGGAAGAGGGTGGACTTAATTCGGGCTTCGGACTGGACGCACACGAAGATGGGATTCCATCGGTGGAAATTCAGAAGCCGCCCCCCACGTAGGTGGACCACTATGTGCGGGGAATCAATAAAAGTTTAAAGTTTTGCATAAATAAATGCAATCAAAGTTACCGATGGAGTGCTACAAACGTTTCCGGAAGTCCGGTGAGGAGAACTGAGCGAAGAATTCCAATAAGGAGATGTTTGCACATGTGCTGCATGCGTTTTTTGCATTTTGACCCTTTTGGGGCAACCCCCCAATTCGAAGGGTCAGAGGAAATCAAAGAAATGCACGTGACGCCCACTAGTTTTGAATTCCACGAAGAAATGTTTTAGTTCGCATCTTGAAGTAATATTGGTATTTTTAGGTTATGGGTTACCCATAATTCCAATGATCGGACGACTTTGGGACCATCATCAGTCGATCCACATGGGGTGTTTTAGGTTATGGTTTACCATAACCTAAAACCAAAACGAACTTCCGAGTCACTGGAAACAATATCTAAGAAAGTAAAACACCATTGAAAAAATCATAATTCATGCAATATCAAGTGGAGGAGAGTCAATGATTAACCATCTGTAATGCAGTAGAAATTAAGTCGATTTACGGAGGTTCTCTGATTGCAAGAGGAGGTCTGGTCCGATGCTGAATGCCCGATAACACCCCCACCCTCTCAACAAGCAACCCTTTCGATCGCATTACACCCATACGCACGCATTCTCCCCGAATTTCCAGCCGGCGGCGTCTGAGTGTGTAGCCGGCCGGTGGTATTTCGATTTTCGATTGGCGCACATAATAGGCTCCTATCAGTGACTCGGCGGGTGGAGTGGGGGGAGGGTGTAAAACACGATGAATGCGCCACCGCCACTGCCGCCGCCGCCGAGCAGTCTGGCCATCAGTAGATAATTAGCTTCGATGCGTTCGAACAATCCGTTTCGTTGCTTTGTTTCGCTAATTCGGGCCTCCATCGACGGGCGAACAACTCAATTAATATTTATACGTTTGCGCACGCGATACGCGCCATCTTTCGGCAACAGAATGCGTAAACAATGGGGTTGCAAACTACATGCGACCTTGAAATCTGCATTAAGGTTGAAAAATGCGGATTGCCACGTCAGCAGCAACCAATGACAGTTAAGTCCTGTTCATAGTGAAGCTGGTGTTGACTTGGTTGCCTACATTTGATGATTTTTTTCAACACCCTTAACACCCCTAGTTGAATTTAATATCTAATCAATTTTATGTTACCAATTTTTGTTTTCTCTTCGTTAAATACGTCTGATGATGACTTTAAACAAAGAATCCAATTATCCTTCGTCCATATGACATCCTCGACCATTCCGTGTTTGTTTGTAGAATTGATAATCCAATTAGGAGGCATCGGGCAGTGTGATAGTAATTAGTTTCGGACGTTGGAGAGTGCGGTAAACGCAGTAAATTAAACATGGCGGCGTCGGCGACGGCTGCGATTTCATCCTCGGGGACCTTCGTGAGGCTGACACCTTTTGCACTGGAGGGCACTCCTCAGTCTGGCGATGGCAGACGTGGGGATGTCACCATTCTCGATTTCACTATTTCAATTAGTGGCCGCGATTTATTGACTTTGCATGCAAATCGCCGCCATCTTGACTCCCAACTAATTGGATTGTTTACGCCCCGCTTTTTTTCTTCCCGGACGTCATCCCGGATTTTGGGGACTTGAGACGCTCATATGTGTGGTCATAAATTCGGACCATCGAGGTGTAAGCGAGCATAAATCCAGCTTTCTGTGTCCCGAACACGAATTTTGCCGCCTGCCACTTGCTGTTTCCTGCTTCCCGTCATACACCCCCTCCCCCTCCCACTCAGTCCACCCATCTGAACCACCCCCAATGAAAGCACGGGAACAATGGAAGTTTGCAGCGTGCTCAACTCATTTCCACTTTCGTTTTCCAGTTTTCCACTCGATAAGCACTTAGCGGTCGGTAATAACTAACACTTAGTTGTTCGAAAACTATTAGCGACTGCAAAGAAACCTCAAAAACTACTTAATTACTTCGCTAGACATCTAAATTCCGGATGCCCATAATGGATCCTCGCTCGAAGAATCAAAAAGTGAAAATTCGTTTCCACCCTCAAATTACAAGTATGTAGTCAGCCAGAATATATGCGCTGTAATGTTGGTTGCAGATCGCGTCCCCTGCGGTGGGAAATTGTTGCGCTGATGGAATGGCGTATGCAAAACAACGCAAATTGCGAATTCCATTCGCCTCATACATTCATTTTCCGACTCCTGGATGCGCGAATAACGGAATTAAAAGCGGCGAGTTCATGGAGTGATGAAAAAAAAGGAAGAGGAAGAATTATAACGGTCGGATAATGCGCCCTCGTATGCGTAGAGGGCGCTGCATACATCTAATATGCACTCATAAAAGTGAAGCTGTTTGTTCGGTCGTTTTATTTGCACGTTTGCAATCGTTGAGTACAACATTTACAGAATTTCGTGTGGAGTGATGGTGGGGGGTGTTGGGATGGCTGCATAGTTGAGGTGGAAAAATGCGTGGAATGTTAATTACTTTTAACGCGCTTTTCACGCCGACAAAAATTTCAATTAAAAAAGTCAAGATCCATCACATTTATTTCTATCGTGGGTTATTGTTGATGTTCCAGAATTGGAACTTCCAGAGAAATAATTAAAATATGCAAATGACGTAACAATATTATTTTTTCGTTTTTCTCCTGAGATTTTTACACCAAATGAATTTCGGAAATCCCGCAAGAGACGCGGAGGTTTTTCCGGTGCAGGACCTTTTCGCAGAAAAGCGGATTACCGCTCCCGTTCTTCCTTCCCCCACCCCCACCACCACCACTTCTCCTGTTGTGTTGCACCGGACCCAATTAGGGTATTAAAAAATTAGGAAATGAATGCGAGCGCAGCGAAGAAAAGTATTGTGTTTTAATAAAATTGGATGGGTATTAGTAATAACTTAAGCCACCCTCGTGCGTCCCGAGGGAGCATTACGCGGCCGGCCGGGAGCGCACCCTTTATGTATATTTCTCGGCGAGTTTACGGCCCAACTTGGTCGGCTTGAGTACACATTTTCGCCGCACATAACTTCCATTTAACATTTCCGCCTGGTGCGTCGATTGCGTAGGTGTTTACGCATTTTCCATCATCCCCCCCACCATTTTTCGGGATAGTCCATCGTTTACCGAAATTGAATTGATGCCCTGCATCCTCAGTTTTAACTATTTCCTTTTATACCCCTCAAATGTATGCAACCCAATGTACATATTGATTAAACAATTGATTATAAGACTTTCATTTATTGATCACTGAATTTAATTTGAAGAAATTTATCATTATTGTTAGCAAAAATAGAAGTTTTATTTAAAATTTATTTAAATTGCCCCTTAATTTTAGGCTACCCAAAGTGCACCTGACTATCTGTCATTCACCAAAATTGAATTGAAACTTTTTATGACTTCGTTTGATGTTGATGTTGTACTAATAATAATTTGTTGCTATATTCACCGCATAGAGGGCGCTTTCAAACGACTCTGTCTGAAAGGCTATCTCAAACTTTGCCAAACTTTGAGATGAGACTTCCGGTCGGCGCTTTGTCCGTCATCGATGGACAAATCCGCGCAGCGTCAGAGAAATCCGTTGAGGCGTGAGGAAGCGTCCTGTTTTCTTTGGCCCGAGGCATTCCCGTGTCAAAGGAGCGGGAGCAGAAGGCGGAAGGACCACATGCGGATGGGACGAAACAATATCCGCACAACTGAGCGCGCAATAAATGTGCCGCGTAATAATTTGCAACTTTTCCACCTCGAGAAAGTCCGAAATTCGCGCGTGGAGTGGGGATGAAAGGAAATGCGCACGAGACAAAGGATCGACCAAAATCATATTCCGTAGTTCTGGAATAGTTCTTCTTATCTGCCGCCAGAGCGGCCATTCGTGCAATTTTAATGGCCGCCATAACGATTGCAATTATCCTCCGGCTGCGGGCGCGCTGATTGCATTTCCGCCGCCATTTTTGGCGACGGCCGTCATGGGAGTGACCATTATTGCGAATTTATTTGTTGCCATCTGCAATTCCGCATACTTCAAACGTATTAATGCATATTTAAACATGGCGCATGCATGGTTCTTTGTCTGTGCGGGTTGCAGTCGTGGTGCATGGTGGTGGGAGGAGTGGGGTGGAGTGGGGGTGGTGCTTTATGAATTTGCATACTTTTATAGATATAAGAACGTGTGCGCGGGGCGTGCGAGGCGGGTTGCCTTTGTGTATTTTTACATGCGCCAGCATTCGTATTTGCATTCGAAAGCCGCTCAGACCCGCAAAGGATAATGAGGAAAAGTCCACGTGAGGAAAAAAGGCTTTTAATTTTCTGAAATACACGCAGAAATAAAAATTACATTTCCACCCATAGGCAACCCACTCAACTTTTAATACTTGGTTGCCTATAGTTGTCTAAAAAAAGCCAACTTAGAGGCAACCCATTCAACTTATAGTTGACAGATGCCACATAGGCAACTCATTCAACCTTGTATACCTGGTTGCATACATTTGATCATCAAATGATAACTATTAAGGACCACACTTTTTGATTGTATTTCCGGTGGTAACATGAATCCAGGTGTTGAATCAATATTTTCGTTAGGTCTCAATTAATTTTTGACGTGTCTGTGTTGGTGCTAGACGTTTGCGGGTTTATTGAACGATTGAGCACCCCGACTTCGGGGCAGGACCACAATAAAAACGAAATATGTATACACTCGAGTATAAATAATATATCTATCAATGGAACGGGGCGAACAAGTGGATAGTGAAAAAAAAGACGGGATAACGGGTCGAAAACGTGCGAGCGAAAAATGGACGCTCTTGTTTTGTCTGGATCGGCGTGACCTTTAAAATACCCCCACCCAATTAATACGGGATTTTCATCAATACCTCTGTTTGGGTACGTTTCAACTGCAAACATTTATCCCTGACTACATACATTCAAAAAACGTCGATTTTAAGTACATCACCCCTTTCATCTAGGCAACCCAAAATACACCCACACAACTTGGTGTATTTTCCCGTGGAAAAATCAGTTGTTAATCTTCGGATTAATGATGTTCTAACGCAATCACCTATTGTCGGTTGAATTCGGACGATTTCGCCCATTTGTTTTGCTATCCCGCATTGTATCCCGGTTGTTGTTTGCCGAGCGCGCCCCCATTCGGGAGTAATCTAATGTAACGAAATGTAATGCGGAGATGTATCGGAGCAACAAAACCGGGATGCGGTTCCTCCTGTGCGCACATAGCTACTAATTTCGCGTTTCCTATTTAGTGCCTCCCGTTATCCCGCATCGAAGCCGGGAGAAAGTCCAATAACACTCGGGACGCAGACTGCGCACAATTCACCATTAGCTAAGTACGTATTTATTATCCATTTTCATTGCCGCATTTACAACGTGCGAGCGCGTAAACACCCGTTGGAACAAGATGTAATGTTGGTTGTCTAACAAAGCAAGCTTTCAAATCGGGATTTTTATGGTGGAATGACGTATTAATTACGTCTTCATGTTTATGAGCTGTCATTTCATTACATTACATTCAGAAGAGGTACAAAATTTGACATTGTGTTTAATATAGGCAACACATAGCACATTCAACGTTAAAGGTTGATTTCTTAACATTTTCTGCTAGCAAACCGAATTAAACAAATAAAAACGTTAGATTAATGAATTTAATTAAATATTTTTGGATGATTAAATTTTGGTGTACTATAGGCAACACACATTGCACACAATCAACTTATTTAAATTTTATTTGCCAAGCAGAAAGAAAAACAAACTTGAGTAAATAAAAACAGGAAATTTCATTAAAAAGTCGTGGAAGTTTATGCATTCCATTTAAAAAACGCCAAACTACTGCGAAAAAAAGGTTGGAGCAGCATAAGAAAGGGAATAAATTGGGAAGTGCACTAAATTCTGGAAGAAAGCGTGCTTCCCGTGCGAACTGAGAACTCGATACGAGCAACAAACAATACAGCAGTGTCTAGAGTTGCATTTTTAAACTTCGGCTTGCGAAAGTACAAATTACTCGCGGAGCGTCGCGACGCCACCCCCCACCACCCACACACCCCCACCGCCATCGTTCCCGTCCTCCAGACGCGGCTGTCGGGAGAGCTCTTTGTCTTTCTGCTAATTTGACGCAGGTGGCAGGAGGGCAACTTTTATTATTATCATCATTATTATTATTATGCGCGTCCTGCTACAGCAGCGCCGCCACCCCCTTGTGCCAGTCTCTTCTCTTTTTTTTCGCCAGCTTCGTTTTGCTATTATTATTAACTTCTAGCCGTCTCGCGTTTCCATTCGCGTTCCGGTATGCAGTCAAACCGCGTCAGCTTCAACCTGCCTTCTTTTTTGGCTTCCTCCTCGTTCTTCCCGTCCTCTTCCCGACACTTTCGTGTGTACACCTGTAGATTTATCCGGGCGCTCGCTGCGTGCGGAATTAAAAACGTGTACGTCTCGCCAGCCCGGCAGCAAAAAGATAAGTAATTCGCTTCGAGGAATATTGAATTGGCTGCGAGTCGAGTGTGCAAATGACGTTAGCATTCAGAAAATTCCATTTCATCCCTTGATCATCTACGTTATTAATCATTTTTACGTGCTGCAACACCGACATCTAGTTGGCTTCGCTAAGTAGCGCTACAGAAATCTGTAATTGGGTAGTTGCTTGTTTGTACTATAGGCAACCAGCCATGCGACGCTCATCAGCGTTTTTTGTTAGTCATCGTACCATGTAATTCCAACCTGCAGGTTCAGTTCGCAGCAGTGTTCGACGCAGAATGCAGATCCAGAGCACTTAAAAGTAAAAGTTTCCCGGATGATTCGTGACAACAAGGATCAGATACGAAGTGCGGACGAGCGACACGAAAAATCAACTACACGAAGCAAGTTGTGCGATGATGGCATGGTGATCCGTACAGCGACACATGAGAAGATGCCTCACGGGATGGAATTCCATGTAAGTCCTCGAAAAGAAACGGGAGCGGCTGAATCGCTTCCCGGAAACTTTTCTACTTACTTTGATACCTTTCTTTCATCAGCCTACGACTGCGAGCATTCTCAGTGTCTACACGTACGAATCGAATGTGAGGGGATACCGGGAGTGAAAACGCAGGAACCGGGAAAGTTTGGTGGGAAAACACAACAATTCACACACGTTGGACATTTGCTGCTTTTCACATGCGTTTATCTCAATGATTGGGATGGATGCTGTAATCTGCTGTGGAATCTCATTGCTACGCAGTAAGTTTTTCTCCACAAATTTCTTGTTCGCAGCAGCAAATTCAATTCAATAGATATTGCTGCAACTAATCAACATACAACAATATACAACCAATTCAATGCAGGTTGTTGCTGCACAACAATGCAATCAACAGCAAACCAAATGTAGAAGAATAGTTGCTGCTTAACTGTGAGTCACTTCGCAGTAGTGAAGTGGACCAACCTTGAGGCTTGTTCGAATGATCACCTGATTAATAAAATTTTATTTGCAGCTCGATGCCAATAACAACAACGAGCGCAGGGAGGGCATAAAATCGACTCTCGGATGGGGATTCGATAACGTGCAGAGAATGAACCTCGACGTCGCATAAAATCCGCATCCAGATCCAGTGAATGGGCGGTCGAATGGGCACATTTCGGGACTTTAAGGAGGCGGCGCTCGGCCTGAGGGGGACTCCGTCGGCGGTTTGAGGTAAGAGAATGCTTGCTTTACGAGCGGACACGCTCAAATTCTTCGCGGCGAACTGTTCATAGTTCATAGCCCACGCTCATAAACGTTTTTATTTCGGCGTGTGCGTCCCGTCGCGTGGGGGAGTTTCTCCTTGTTTCCGCCGCCCATTTTACGCCGGCGGGAACTTCGGCGCTGAGCAATTGATGAAAGCAACCCGGGATTTATTTATTAATTTTTATTCGCCGGGCGCGAACAAGAAGCCGAAGAAATGCGAGGGCTCTCATTCAGCGCCCACTCCAGCAACAACTAAGCTGATTACATTTTAACATTCGTTCGTCGTCGCTCGCATCGGACGGATTCTTGATTCGCGGAATTTATTAGAGGATTAATTTCGTCGTTTTAATTGCTTCTGCTTCGCTGCCGCCGCCGCCATTTTTCCTAATTGCTTTTTCGTGCGGATTAGTTTTTTTCTGCGCGTCCGTTTCTTCATTCAACCACGAGAGAAGACATTTAAGTTGACGAGCTAAACAAAAACGAGCACATATTTTTCGCCCGTCTATAAAATCGTGCGCTTCCAACTGGAATAATCAGGTTACGAATGGATGGCGGCGGGGTGCAATTTACATGATCCGGAAGCGGATGCACTAAGCACTCAAATGAGAGAGGGAGGCGCACTCTACGACATCTAATGTAATTATCGCTGGCGTGCAGTTTTCATACTCGAACAATTGTCTAAATCGTCTGGCAATTTCGTGCCGCGTGCCAAATTTGACATGATATCATGTTCCTCGTTTCCGGAATTGTGGGGATTACTTCCAGCCAAGTGAATGTATTCGTAGGCAACCAAATTTGCACGCACTTGATTTATCACTTTTGGATATTTTTGTATACGTGGAGATTTGAGCGTGTTATGTTCATAAATCGTGAATGCAAACATCAGTCGAGATGACATTCCTGAGGGAGCGACGGGATTAACCCGCAAATCCATGGGGCAGCTGAACTATCGTCACTATTGTTACGCTGCGTGCCTTAACGACATCGTAAATTTTATTCCAACACCGTTCCGAGCGCGTCGTTTATTGCGATCGATTCGAATTTATGACAATCACCAGCGTGCATGCAGATGACATATTCCCGACATTTCGGTTTTTATTTCGCCATGCGATACTAATCATCATGTGTATTTGCAGAGAATTCCCACCGACAATTGCATCACTCCTTCTGGTCGTTGTCGAATGGGTTGCCTATGGTGAAACCACACACACGGGCTTTTTTTGATTAATTTTGCGCAGACGTGCAACGTTATTATTATTCCGAGCGTATATCGCTATCAGAATGTGAATTCGTAAGCAATTTGTATATCAAATATCTATCCCCCTCACACCAGCATTTCTGCGAGGGGTTGATGCAGCAGCAAGCGACTAGACATCTCAAGCCATCATCTCCTTCATGCCGCACGTTTTCGTCGTCTTGTTGCGATTCGCGAGCGCAAGCATTTGCGTAGCGATTGCTCGTCTGGCGTTTGATTGTACTGCGGCAGGTAAGATGCTCGCAACATCCCCCCCAAAAAAAAGGGAAAAACAAGGAATCAGGGTTGTATCTGGGATGAAATCCTCTTGAAAACTTTATTTTGCCTTTGTATCGTAGGCAATACATTATACACTGTACTTCTGGTTGCCTACAATCATAATGGTATTTGTATTTTTTTATTGTGTTTATGGCATTGTCATAATATGACATAATCTGAAAGTGTTGCGGCCAACCTTCAGTTGTTTTCTGTTGAGTTCCTTCAGCGAATCAACATATCAACATGAGAATTTGCAAAAAACGCCACGTGTCATTTAACGTATTGTCATTTGCATTTTACAAGTCATTGTCAATGAATATTTTGTTGTTCTATTTCTCCATGTTGCTACTTGTAAGCAAGCCGTTGCAAACAATTTGTTTAATTAATTTCAAATATGAAATGCAACACATTCCTCGAAAATTCTATTGCAATAATATTCAATTACATGCCAATACAATTACATTCATTACATAAGCATAACTTAATCAGCTATCTATTATTAACAATAATGGTAACCGTAGCAATAATTTACATTTACATTCTCAGCTGCAGCGCAATAAGTTAACTTATTCTCTATGTCGGACACACGCAGCAACACATTCACATTTTCAGATTTGAAAGTGAAGAGGATATCAATTGTTGAAGACGAACTATATACAAACATATACAAGCAATGTACAAGTAGTTGAAGTGGAGTAGTACGGATTGATGATCAAAGTTGTAGAAAAATCAAGATGGCGGACGAGGGGGAAGCCCCCGGTTGTCTCGCTGTGAGCGACGTCAGCCTAGAAGAAGTAGTGATATCGGGAGACTGCAACAGAAAAACGAATGTTGGTTTGGCAAGCAGGAAATGCAATGTGCAAATGTTGTTAGTCGTGCATGAAATTCATCCGAAAAACCTGCGAACGATCTACGATAGCATAACGAATCAATTGCAATTGTAATTGTACTTGTAATTGTAATTTTTCTTCTATCTTTCTCTCCGTTCCTCCCGCATCGACCCGTTACATATCGTGTTCCTTAGGAACGTTTCATAGGTTCTGCATGTGCAAATTGAGTATGAGCGTTTAGTGCAAATTGCACGAAAGCAACAACCGCCTGTCGTGATCGACAAAGCGTAACAAGAGCATTAATCGATCGATCAATACCTGCGGTTCGTTTCCATTTGCACCCAAGTGTGCATACTGAATAATTGTTGCTAATCATTCATGCATAAGTGAATATATCGTTTCCCAGTAAATTGGTAATTTGGTGTTATTCAAATATTGCTATTGCTCAAAAATTGTTGTTGGGTGTTGAAATGAATACGAACAGACATTTGTTATAAACTAATTAATTTTGTTTTAGTCAAATCTGTATTTTTTGAATACAGACTGAAATTTATAACATCATCAGTTTTGTCGTCATAGTCATTTGTTATAAAATAAGACATATATTATTTGGATACGAACAAACAAATGCAAAACTATTGCATTTTAAACAATAGTATTCAATTTGTAACATTGAAATCTCAATGGGACCAATGACGTAACAAGAAAAAGTGATTAAAAAGTAAATTCCACTCGCCTCGAGCAATTGCAAAGACCAAAGACCTTGCAACGTCACTTTCAATCGCTGTTTCATTGCCATTACCATCGACTTATATAAATTAATATAATTAACTATTAACTGAATGAAACAACTGACTATCGCAAAAAATTAATTGCAAAAACTACCGTTAACAAAACGACATCTGATTCTGGTTCAATGCATAGAGATTTAGTGACAGTATCCCTTGATGTGTTGTTTGCTACAACTCAATAACTAACTAGTTGTAAGTTCAGATTTTAGGGACTCGAACCGCAAGACGCTCAGTCGACCGAATTGTGATTCGATTAAGCGAATCTTCTCGCTTGTATTTTCAATGTATACAATGTTCCATAACTTTCTGAAGGATTCAAAATTTCATTGTTTAGTAGATTGTTTAATAGAACATATATATTATATAAATATGAACAGACAAAGTCAGAAAATCACTGATTATGGTTTGGTATTAAATGAATAGGGACTGACATTTTAAGCAGAAACACCTGGAATTTTGTAACCGTCCATTGAACTTTTACGGTTGACGTTGACAACGTCACCGTTACAACAGTGTAGCGGTGTTGCCA
Source organism: Aleochara sp. GC000083 (assembly GCA_030264555.1). Classification (NCBI taxonomy): domain Eukaryota; kingdom Metazoa; phylum Arthropoda; class Insecta; order Coleoptera; family Staphylinidae; genus Aleochara; species Aleochara sp. GC000083. The sequence goes on from JARJDZ010000989.1 coordinate 37,278, forward strand.
AACTTACACTCATATGCGGCGGCGGTCTACGGCACGCGCTAATCGACGCGTGCATAATGAAAGTTCGCGGTCAGTTTAATTAATCCCTTCGCTCGACAGGGCAGGCAACCGTACTCGTAAACAAAACAAAGTCACTGAGCAATCACCCTCCCCCACCTCTCTCTTCTTCCTTCCAAGTAAGAACGCCCTGATAACAGGGGTGGGGGGGATACTCATGATCAAAGATCGCTGCCTTTAATTCATATTCATGGTCGTCTTCGTGGCGCCCTTACGCCAAACAAACTTTCCGGTTCCGGTTCTTTGTTCCGAATCATATCCGCAATATGGCCGCGATCGCTTGCTAATTCGGGGTTGTTTGACTGTAGCTGTCAGCTAATATCCTACAGGGTGTTCGTGTTTTTCAACCATTGGAACCATTGTAACAACATTTTTCATCGATAGAATTTTGTAATTTTTGTTTTTGAAGTTGAGTGTTCTAATGGGGGGTGGGGGAAATGTTTCATATGGTCGTAACGGCTTCAAACTGACCGAATTCCGAACAAAGGACCCTCCATTCGCGGCGCGGCGCGGTCGAATGCCCTTCGGGCACCCTTATGATCTCCAACGTATGGAGCCAAGATAATTGCAAGTGATCACAAACGGCCGTTCTATTCGACCACGTAAGATCATACAAGATATCGCGGACGATGCCTTGAGGACATCCGAAAGGGTGACGCTAATAGTGCCCTTTGCTCCGCTCTGACGTAATTCCGTGCGAATATAATTGGAATTTTGTCGCTGATGCAATTACACTCAGCGCCATCTAGTACCGAGTCGCCGAAGCATTCCGCTGGGGGGGTAGTATAGACATGAATATGAATGATAGCCATCTATGAAGATGCGTTGATAAATAAAAACAAGTCTGCAAGTCGTTTAGCAACATTTTTATACAAATAGCATACAAATATACACACAGGGACGTTCACATTTAACAATAAATTAGTCACTTCCTGTTTCCACTCCCCGTTCTAGACATTACACCCTTTGCTTCTTTCTTTTTCATCTTCTTCGTGTGGACTTAAGCTTAAAGTTTAGTGGGATACCCGCTAATTTGTCATGTGTTAGGCAACCCAACACACCCCCTGCCATAGACCCAACGCTTCAAATCTTACTTGGACTCTGCGGCGGCACGAATCCGAAACCGGAAGCGCCGGGAACGACGCCGCTCGTCTCGCCGCTGTCTGGGGGCGCCGGGGGGAAGACGACGGGGCCGGTGTTGGCGCGCGGGTCGCGTGCGCTCAATTGCGCAAACGCCGCCATGTCATAGGCGCCGAATTGGCCGCCGAATTGTGCGCTGGCGAAGGCCAACAGCACGGCGAGGAATACAACAACCAGCTGCAACAAAACATCAAATCTGGGATTAGTGGCGCCATCTGGTAGCAAATAGACAAAATACAAGTACTAAACTTTAGCACCTAGTTGACGCGTAGGTCTCGCAAACATTGCATAATTGACGCGATTGAATTTACATGTCGTTCGTGGCCGAAGAAAGAATTTACGATGCGATTCATGCGGGTGATGAATGCACGTGCAATTTCGAAAATGTGCACTTTCACCTAAACTATACAATGAGTTAACATAAACGTTAGGAAATTGATTTCAAGTGCAATTTCCTATTCGATGAAGTAGCAATAAATCAGTAGAAGTTGGAAAAAATAGAAATTTCGGAAAATTTTGCAACGCCCTCTATCGCTATAGAAACAAAGCTATTTTATCAAGTTACGTAAAAACTTTACGAAAGCTGTGGCGAAGTCTAGCGCGAACGAAAACGAAACTGATCGTCGAAAATGAAAACATTCATTGGGACTTCTTAAGTCATATATCGATTTAAAAGGCACTTACGCCGACGAAAAACATTTCAAGCAGTAGACTTATTGTCACGGTCTGATTACGCGCGTAATTTACGTACGTACGTGCGCAGACAAGAACGGTGCGCGTGCGCCACACGCTCTCAACTCGTGAATCTCGCGATTGCGTCGGTGCATTAAGTCGCACACGCATGCGCACTTCGCGCTACCCGCCAGAGGAATGCGTAAATCTCCATGGAGACCGAAACAAATAAATGAACTTCTTGGCAACCGGAACTAATTTTCGACGACGACGTTGTGCAATGCGTAATGACACATGTCGTTAGGTCGGTTGCATTAGCAATTCGACAAATTCGGTTTTGTAAGTAGTAGGCGGCGCGGCGCATACGTGGCGCCATCTGGGGGTTGCTGGCGAAAGTCTGCAGCAAGGACGTTGCACTTACAAAACGCACTTTTTTCCGCCGTTCTTACATCGGATTGCAACAATAAACGTACTCGACTACGCGTATGAGGCAAGATGTATGTACTCAGTGCGCATGCGCAGGTGAAGTAAGTGCGGTAAATGGTCAAGGTTGCCATGGATACACGTTTGCACCATAATGCATTACCTCATGGCTCGCGCGCGCACAAAAATTTCAACGATTTTAAACGCGCGCGCATTCGATTTATGTTGATCGTCTCGCGATTCTAGATCGCGGTGATTTACATTTCTCAAATTGCGATGGCATTTCGTTCGGTGGTTGCCATGGCAACAAATAACTTTATCGTGATCGATGATTGCAATCGATCAAATTCGTAATGGATGCGTCGTTTGCGAAATTCGCGCATAAAGAGAAAATCGTTATTGTTGCCCAAATGTTTATGCAAATTATTTGTTGGATTTCTTCGTTAAAACAAATTATTAAACAAATATGAAGCCAAGTTACCATGGCAACCAAAAAAAAAAGAAATAATATGGTGAAAGTATTTTTTTCAAAGACAACTAATTACAAATTAATTTGCATGAAATATTAAATGTTGACTTCCTCGACAAATTAACAACAATTTACAACAGATGGCTAACGGAAGGAAGCGTCAAATTACAGTTAGTTTATGATTTCTCTCAGAAAGCAATCTTGAAATTAAATAATTTGGTAACATTTTTACGAATGGCATTGTTTACTTGGATATTTGGTAATTTATCACATGTGCAATCGCATTCATTGGTAGCCATTTTGTGAATGTGTTGCCAAGGCGACCCAAACAAACAAACAAACAAATAAACAAAATCCCTGAATGCAATCGAAATCGAAAAGTTCACAAATAAAGCGGAAGCTGTCAAGCGTATCAAAACGTGTATTACAAACGATTTGTGAAGTTTATTACAAATATGTTATGTTGTAATATAATGGCAATCAAAAAAAAAATATAAAAAAAATAAGTAAAATTTCTAAAAAGTAAATTTTGAACGTAATGTTAAAATTTCCGAATTGATTGATTGATAATTGATGAAATAGCAAGTTGAGTAAGGCACGCATGCGCAATGCGGATGCGATTCGAAGGCGATTGTTTCCACAGCAACGAAACAAAGCACGAAAAACAAATGAAAACACACACAATCGTCAATCGGACGCTAAGGATAATAAAAGCAGTGAAAGCACACGTCGAGGTATAGCGCGATCGCGATAATTGGCGCGTTGTGTCTGAAGTGACTTAAGTCACTGGCTGAGCGAGCGCACTCATTAGGATGAGAGAAGAAATATCTGAGGCGCGCGCGCGCATGTCAATTAGTGCAGCCGAGCGTGGATTGGATGCATCTCGCGCTTCCGCGTCCGCGCTAAGTCAACTCAAAGTTTGCCAACTTACGAATTTCATGTTGCACGGATGGTAAAGTCCCACAAAAAAAAAAACGATCGGATGAGGTAGTCGATTGGCGATCACTGAAGATGCACTCGGATTATTTGCAAGTCGTTGTTGCTGTTGGCGGTCGAACGGGCGGCACGCGACTGATGCTGGCTGAGCAGCGGCGAAGTGACTTAAGTCGTGTTGGGCTGGCGCGTACACACACTCGCTCACGATTACGCTCCCCAGGTGAAGTCGAATCGGCGAAGAAGAAGAAGAAGTGGCTCGATGTGTGATTAAGTCGTTTGTGCTGATAGCGTGGTGCGCTGTCGGCCGTTTTATACGCATTCGCGCCGAGTGCGGTAATCATGCGCAAAAATCCGCCAATGTTGGTGCAGAAAAAATGCGCGCGCCGAGGTCGCTCGCTCGATTTGATTCATGTGTGTGCTCCCAATGTCCGGTTGTGCGCCCCGATCGCGGAAGATCAGTCTCTCATTGCTATTGATTGATGTGACTTAAGTATGATCTCTACATGTGTGCACTTGTCTCTTGAAGGTCTTGTCACTTCGGTTTTACTTATGTCGTTTATTTTGGATTTCTAAACGATTTTTTATTACTTGCCAAAAGTTTTAAACTATTTTTTCAAAAAATAGTTTAGTTGTCAAATAAGAAACAAACTAAAACAACAACAAATTCGAAAATATGCAGATTCTTAAGTCTGTTGTTTGATATATTGTTTATAACTTTTTGAAGATTTTAGTTAGATATTGTCAAAACATTTTAACATATAATGTTTATAAACAATAGTGAAAAATATTGCTTAAACTCCCAGGAATCAACATTAAGTTGACTTATTTTATAAAAGTAACTTTGAAAATAGTAAATTTCTGCGTTTTAAATTGCAATTTTAAAAAAACAGCTTCATAGTTCCATTTGCAAAATATTTGTTTATATTTGATTTTTGTTGCTATTGAATTCGCATTTTGTTGAGTCTGTTTAATATATTGTTTATAGATTTTTGAAGATTAGATTTAGATAGTATCATAACATTTTATAATGATCAGTCAATTGTTTATAAACAATAACGAAAAAATATTGTTTAAACTCTCAGGAATCAAAATTAAGTTGACTTATTTTTTAAAAGTAATTTTGAAAATAATACATTTTTGCTTTTTAAATTATAATTTTTAAAAACAAAGTTTCATAGTGCATTTGCAAAAAAAATTGTTTATATTGAAATTTTGTTGCTATTGAATTCGCATTTTGTTGAGCCTGTTTAATATATTGTTTATAGATTTAGATAGTGTCATAACATTTTATAATGATGAGTCAATTGTTTATAAACAATAACGAAAAAATATTGTTTAAACTCTCAGGAATCAAAATTAAGTTAACTTATTTTTTAAAAGTAATTTTGAAAATAATACATTTTTGCTTTTTAAATTATAATTTTTAAAAACAAAATTTCATAGTGCATTTGCCAAAAAATTGTTTATATTGAAATTTTGTTGTTATTGAATTCACATTTTGTTGAGTCTGTTTAATATATTGTTTATTGATATAGATAGTGTCATAACCGTTTATAATGATCAGTCAATTGTTTATTAACAATAACGAAAAAATATTGTTTAAACTCTCAGGAATCAAAATTAAGTTGACTTATTTTTTAAAAGTAATTTTGAAAATAGTACATTTTTGCTTTTTAAATTATCATTTTTAAAAAACAGTTTCAGTTCCATTGGCAAAAAATTTGTTTATATTGATTTTTTTTGTTGCTATTGAATTCGCATTTTGTTGAGTCTGTTTAATATATTGTTTATAGATATTTGAAGATTAGATTTAGATAGTGTCATAGTATTTTATAATGACAAGTCAATTGTTTATAAACAATAATAACAAAATCTTGTTTAAGTTTTTGTGAATCAAAATTAAGTTGACTTATTTTTTGAGAGTAACTTTAAAATGACAAATTTTACTTTTGAAATCCAATTTGCAATTTTTAGTGCAATTTTTTTTGCGAATTTATATCAAAATTTACTTGTCAATTGGATTTGCAACCAATTAAGTTTGATATTTTTTTCGATGACATTGAATTTTTTAGATTACATTTAGAAGTGTCAAAATATTTTATGGTAATCAATCAATTATTATATAAATAATATTGAAATTATTGTATATATATGCAATCAAATAAGCTGTTTCAGTTTTTACTTAATTTTTAAGTCATTGTAAAATCTAACATTCAAATTTCAATTTACAATTTTTAAGGTTATTTTTAATTAACAAAAATCACAACTTGGAAAATCAACCTTACAAATCGATTAATTTCATTAAAAAAAGTAGTAATAAGTGAAATAAAAACAAAGAAACATTAAAAAGTCAAAGTGCATTGTCGAATTGCATCATCAACAAATCAAAAATTAAGAACAAACAAAGCAAAACGAATTCAATCAGCCAATACGACCGAATGAGAAGAGTGAAAAACTAATCTCAGCAAACCGCAAATCAAATGCCACTGAAAATTGGCTTCGCAAATCGGAGGAACTCATTGATCTGCAACCAGACAAGTGGCTTAAGTCAATTACAGATTACGATTGCTATTGTTGTTGTATTGTTTGTCGGTTATGAATGAATAGCGAACAAGGTGGAGGTTACGATCGGCTTGTCAGATGAACAACAATTCGAACGCAACGAACTGAATGTGACTTAAGTCATGAGCGCAGACATCTTTACACTTGACTTCGTTTTAACGCTCGCTAATTTTCAATCGAGTCATTTGTTCATTTGTTTATTTATCAGGTGATACTTTTATGTTTTTATACATTTAAATTAAAAAAAAAAATTGGTGTCTTAAGTCACATCGATCAACACGACTTAAGTATTCATTTAATAGCAATAACCATGAATCAGAGACGAAATAAATAAAATTAGGAATCAAGTTGGTGACATTGCACATGACTTTATTTCGCGTTTTTTGCACATTCGTACGCAAATTAGCTAGTTGCTAATTAACCATGCGCGAATTAATGTCAAATTATGCTAATTTCCGACGTGTGCTCACTCATTGGAAAGAATACAAATAAATTTCGCGTTTTTTATTTTTATTTTATTTATATTTTCATTTTTTAGAATTTTGCAATAATAATTGTCATCTTCCGTCAGATGGCGATAGTCACAGATAATTAATAACAATACTTGCGTGACAGACAAGATGGACATGCGCCTTGGCGATGGGCGGAAATGCGCAGAAATCGATTTTGAAGAAAGTGTTATGTCATCGTTTTCCCGCGCATTTTTTTTGAAAGTTATTTTATTGTTGAGCGAAGTTGTAATACGATAATAATTGCCATTATTTACTTCAATCACTGCGTACTTTAATTTCTAGAAATTACAAAATGTTGCTGTCGTTGACTTTGCAGAAATATCTTCATAACGAATATTTCTGTTATATGACTTAAGTCAGTTGAACTTGCCATTTTAATTTGAGGCCAAATGTTCTCATTTGTTAATTGTTTATTAATTGATAGATAATTGAAATATACAATCCGAAAATTTCAAATTACCCACGCAATTAAATTTTCGCATCGAGTAATTAGTGGACTTGTTAAGTGCACTTGGGGATTAAGTGTACTTAGCAGTGACAAATAGAGCGGCACACGAAGTGTCGCTTACAGATATTGCCAATTCGAATTTTATCGGTGTGCAGTTAATGACTTGTGACGTGCATTAATTGACCCTAACCTCACATTTAAATTCGTTTTTATGCGGCCAAAATAATTGACTTTATTTCATGACTTAAAGTCTTTTTAGTAGTTTTTTTGCTTCTTGAATTATTTTTCATTAATTTTTTGTTGCCTAAGATTTTCTTGAAGTTTTTTTATCTAGTGACTTAAGTCAGATCTTTCTAGAAATTTGATGCATTTAATGTTTAAACTTAAACTTATTTCTTTTTGATTTTAATTCATATTTAGTGACTTAATTATTACTGATATTTCTATGTGAACTTTAATTATTAATTTTTGATTTAGGTTTCTTCAATTTTCGTAGTTAACAGTTTGAGATCAGTTACTTAAGTTACTTTTTTTTTTCTTTTTTGTTTTAAGTTCCAGAAATTTCATCAAAAATTTTAATGTCTTATGTTGTTAGATATAATTCTATAATTACTTAAGTTGTCTTTACTCAAAATTAATGATTTACTCTTTTTCATAGTTAATAACAATTACTTAAGGCACTTCTGCTCTTTTTCCAAAAACTTTATGCATTATAAAATTTATATTTAAAACTTGAAATTTTGGGGCTTTTGTTAATGTACATTTTTGTATCATTATCAGTTGAATATCTCTACTAAAAAGTAGATTATAATTTTTCCTGAAGGTGGCGCCACGATCGGTACATGTGACTTAAATCACTTAAAATTTCTAAGCGTTGCCAACGAAATTGCATCGCAACTCTTGCAAATTCGGTTCTCGCGCTCATCATGCATTTATGCGCTGAATTGTTTGTTTATTTACGAACGCATTGCGAAATCCTGCCATCCAACAATTTGCACAATGCGAGGATGGTTACGCATTCGGGACGGCGGCATCGAACGCGTGCGAAATTGGGCGCAAAAATCGCGAAAGAAAATCGATCGCGACCCGACGGCGAATGCCGTTTTGCAATTTGCTGCGTGAGTACCGAAGGTCGTCGCTGGGGCGCGTGGAATTCGCACCGCGCATGCGCGTTGCGCATTTTCGATTGCTTAATTCGCGCCTAATTGCACGTCGATAATTAATTATGCATCTGCTCCAATTATGATCGCTGCGTCCCCACGCGCCCATTTTCAACGCGAATTCGTACCATTCTGAATATCGGCGTATTGCACTTGCTAAACAGATTCGTGCTTGACTTAAATTTAATGCCTCACTGCGCACGCGCGTTTAATTACACCAATTAATTCGTTAACGAGACATTTTTTCCTCGCTTTGATTTTACAAGGTGTTGCCATTGTGGATGTTGCGAAGCATTGCAGCGCCCTCAGTGAGTGGTGCACCTGTCAATGAGGGGTGCGTCCAAAATGTCAAACGTCATAATATCACGTTCGGAATTTTCGGTCGCGAAATTGCAAGTGGCTTAAGTGAAAGTTTATAAAGTGTATTCAATGTCATGTTTTGTACATTTTGCGAATTGCGAACAAGATTTCTTGCATATGAAGGTTATGTGCAACTATGTCAAAGTAATTTGGTAATAATGTCACCAAAAGATGGCACCACTATCACCATTGTCATTCAATTCTTTCAAAAAATTCTGATAATTGCGAATATTTAGCGAATTAAATTGAGTGGTCTACGTGACTGGTTGAAATACAACAATTGTTGAGTGGCAGTCACTAAATGGCAGGAAGCAACCGGAAGTGCACACAGAAAACGCCCGCAATCATTCACGTACCAATTCACATGTTTGCAATTTGGCAATTTTGGCGCGTCATGGCAACATTTTCAAACATTATCGAATCGAGCAAGGAGTTTGCGTGGAAGACCTAACTTTGAAAATATTACAAGATCAAGCATGCGCAGTATGAGTAACATTAGGAAATACGTGCGAACGCCGGTGAAGAAATGATGGGACCTTGCTCCAAATTAATTAGTGCTTCTCGTATCGTTGTACATTCTACATGGCAATTAGACGGTTTATGACATTGCGCTGCTCGTAAAGTTGGAAGTTGCTGAGACGCTACGTGACAGAACAAAAAAAATGCGCAATGCACATGGAAAGACATTGACAACGAACCGAATTTAATTGATTTTCAAAATTGTTTCATGTTTGTTCGCAAGTGTGCAAAACTGGTGCTTGATTGTTGAATATGAGGTTTTGCATTGGAATTACTTTAATTGGTACATAATGCGGCAATTTATGCTAATTTGACAACAATTGAGAGTGCAAACTTTGAATTTTAATTCAGTTACTCGCCTGACATTTACGTTTACTTTTATTTAATTGTTGCTAAATGAATGACAAAGCAAGTTTAATGTTTAATGTCGAAAATATGCAATATATGCAACTAACTAATTTGCAACTAATTGTTTATAGAGAAATTCATGCACTTCTGTGTGTGTGTGTGAAAATATTTCCAAAATTCCGGCCGGAAACATAACTTTTTTGCGTTTAACAAATTCTTGAACTTTAATATTTGTAGTTTTTGAAATTTTATTATTGAAATTTTTTTAAAAATTAATCGGTCGATCTGTCTTATTTTAGTGATTTTCAAAGAGCAATTAAAACACTTTGAAATGGTGTTAAAACATTTCCCAAATTCCAACCGGAAGTGTCGTTTCTTTGGCTTTAAACTTATAGTGCGCTTTTATATATTTGTTATTCATTCGTTATTTTTGTCAATTTTTATTTATTTTCTCGACAACCAATTGTTCAATTTGCACACTTTTAACGATACTTGTAGAACAATTAGTGATCTTTCGGATGGTTTTAAAATATGTTTGAATTTCCCACCGGAAGTGACCTTTTTGCGCTTTTAAACAATTTCCAAAAACATTGATTCAAACAATGCTGATTTGATATGTTTGCAATATTTTTATATTTTTTTGATTAGTAATTTATGTTTCGTAATTAATGCGCTTTCAGATGGTTTCAATTTCTTTTTAAATTTTCAACCGGAAGTGTCATTTTCGCACTTTTAAACAAATTCCAGAAATTTTGTTTCAAGTAATTTTTGATATTTTTGCAATTGTTTATTTTTTTGTTTGACAACTTATTTTTAATGCGCTTTCAGATGGTATCAAAATATTTTTAAATTTTCAACCGGAAGTGTCATTTTTGCACATTTAAACAAATTCCAGAAACTTTGTTTCAAGTAATTTTTGATATTTTTGCAATTGTTTATTTTTTTGTTTAGCAACATATTTTTAATGCGCTTTCAGATGGTATCAAAATATTTTTAAATTTTCAACCGGAAGTGTCATTTTTGCATATTTAAACCAATTCAAGAAACTTTGTTTCAAGTAATTTTTCATATTTTTGCAATATATTTTTTTTTGTTTGGCATCAAAATAATTTTTAATGTTCAACTTTCAGTAATTTTGATACAGTAATTAAAACCTTCATTTGTTTATTAATATTAAAATATTAATCACATATAAAATAATTCCGTGGGCTATGCGGAACTTGAGTAATGAAACCGGAAATTTCCGCAACGACATTGAAAAGTCGAATCATTGCCTGACAAATTATAATTACCATCAAACAAGGTGCATTCGAATCGAAATTAATCCAACCTGCTCATTTGGCAATAAACAAATCGCAAGGTGAGCCACTTCGCTCGGTCTGGCCAGAATTCTAAGCCAACATACGCGCGATTGCGCGGATGAATCACATTCTCTCGCCGCGAGAAAAACGGAGAGTAACGACATTTCTTAAGGTTGCTGCGATTAGATTTCAGTTATAAATCGCGAATTCAAGTTCATCTCGCTCGACGCGCACCGCACTTAAGTCACTTCCGCCATTCTGTTCGGCATTGAGGAGACTACTCACGTGAAGATGAGCAACTTGTCATTTCGAACTTCCGCCTAAATCGTGCTAAGCAAACGATGCATGAATGATTTTCAATTGTTAATTGCATGTGCATTAGTCGGTTGCTATGGCAACAGATCCGCATAACGCACGCAACGCATTCATTTGTTATAACCTCATTTTTACACTTCACGTCTGGACGCCGTTTCCGCTTCCCATTCGCGGAGCGACTTCCGCATGTGCAACGATTCCTTGTTCAAGGCTCCAACGCGCATTTATCATTTGTTGCATCATAACAGTTTAATTCGAAAAATGACATTTGACATTGTAAACCGTTGTTACGGTGAAAGTGCATTGACGTCACAGGTGTGTATCAGGAAAATCCGCCATAACACCGACCAGGCGGATATAGGCAACCTTTACAACTCGGTGATGTCATCTGTCACATCGGAGATGCGCGTAGTGCGCACGCTCGTCCTTAGCGTTTCGTCACTCGGCGTGATGATGGTATTCCTGACCAAAAGGTTGAAAACGCCCCTATCCATGGATTCAGTGGACCCTCGTTCCGGGATATAGTCATCACTATCAAGCACGATGATCTTCTTATCCTTGCGGGGTTTGTAGACAAGGAGAGTGTTCTGAAACAGGGAAAGTTAGAAAGGTTTGGGGTGGAGAGAGGAGGGGGGGAAATGGGTTACCGAGGGTCGGTTGAGAAGACCCCCGAATTTGCGACGTGGGCGACACTCCATGGAGTCACATGACATCGACCTCGTGTCCGTATCGGTGCTCTCCTCCTCGATGAGCACCATCTCAGTCTCCATGATTTCGTAGACATCAGCGTCCTCCACCGGGATGATCAACAGCCGGCTCTCGCAAAACAACCTGCTGCCTTGCTCCAGGTGGATCTTCTGGGTGATCTTGGAGATGGCGATCGGGGCAACGTACGAGGTGTCGTTGAAGTAGTCCCGGACTACGCCATCGATCAGCAGGACGTCCTCCATCATATCCGTGATGATGAAGATGGAATGGGCCTTGAGATTGGGGACGAAGCCCCGTTCCAGCTTCAGGTTGATCTGCTCCTTCGTACAGGACGCGTACTGAGGCTGCTGCATCAGAATGGCCACGGCCAGGTTCCGCACGCTGCTCTTCCACATCCGGCTCTCGAGCCCCAGGACCGGGTCGGAGTTCAACTTCAGGGCTTCGTGTATGACCTTCAAGGGGAGGTAGTAGACTTGGCAGAGCGACTCCGCGATGATGGTGCAGTCATAGGGACGTCCCGTGAGCACGGCGAGCACCCCGAAGACGTCACCTGCCAGCAGCGTCTCCTCGAAGTTGTCCGACAACCTCGTGGTACTTAGGAAGTCCACAATGGGAAGAAACCCGCCGGCGAGTCTGGAATGCGAAGCCGGCACATAACGCAGGGACAACATCCCGGTGACGATGATGTACACGCCACTGATGAGGTCGCCCTTGCGGACGATCACCTCGCCGGCGTCCCAGGTCACCCTCTGGACGTGCTTGTACAGGAACTCGATGGTCTGGGTGTCGTCGGCCATCCACGGGACGTCGTTGAAGATGACGTCCGCAGACCTGGACTGCACGTAGGTGATGCCTCGCAGCTGCTTCACCTTCTGGAAGGCGATCTCGAAGCACATCCCGTAGGAGTTCTTATCCACGTAGCCGGAAGCCTTCAGGTCATCGAGCACCGCCATCATATTGGTCAAGGTCGTGCTGATCGCCTTGCGGGTCTTCACCGTCGTCGTGATCCAGGGCCACTTCCGCTGCACGCTCTCCATGATCTGGATCAGAATGGTGCGCTCGATGTTGAGGTCCTTCCGGAAGATGTCCTGGATGAGCTGCATCTCGAGCAGGGTGGTCAACTGCTCGAGGATCTCGTTGCAGCAGGCGAGACACACGGTGGCGAGTTCGTAGCCGAACATGATGCGCTGGTTGTGCGCCTTCTCGATGAGGCTGGCGATCTGCGGGCTGAAGAAGGTGACGATGCGGGCGAGGATCAAGAGGCGGGCGACGGTGACGAAGAGGTCGAGCATGCGGCAGAAGAGCTCGGTGCCTCTGAAGGCGACGTTCCAGGTGCTGAGCAATAGGATGCTGAAGTCGTAGATGTTCCATTTGCTCCGGAAGTACTCCGGGATGCCCGAGAGGATGATGACGCCGTGGGATAAGGCGATGAGCTTGAGGCAGAGGTCGACGAAGAACAAGCTCCAGACGACGGTGCACATGACGCCGACGAGGGTGGCGTCGTGCACGTTGGCGAAGACCACCGCGTACGAGACGACCACCGCGTAGAGGGCGAAGTCGTAGGCGATGTGCATGGTGATGTAGTAGCACACGCAGCGGAAGAACTTCCTCGGCGGTGGGGAGGTCGCAATGGGCCACAGGAACATCACCACGCGGGTCATCCAATGCAGGACTTTCTACAAACAACCTGGGGTACTTCAATATGTCAAGGTATGTGAGACCTTACCTTCTTCTTCATGTACTCCTCGACGTTGATGTGGTCCACTTCGGTCTGACTGTCAATCATGGAGTTCAAGGCGTGGACCAGCAGCTCGTAGGCTTGTTTCGACGCCAGCCCATTCTCGTAGTGCTTGAAGATCACCACCTTCTTCGCCCGCAGCAGCTTCTTGCGCCCCTCCCTGGAAAACACGAGACAATATTGCACCTGGTGAAGGGTCGTCGGGTATTACGCGATGAACGCCGCCAGCTCCTTCTCGGTGATGTCGTAGGGGACGTTCGGGGGGCACCCGGGGCACGTGGTGTACCCGTACAACACCTCCTCCTCGTTGATGAGGCGGTTCGCGTGCACCTCGAGGTACGGATTCGACACGAACGTGTTGACGTGGATCACCTCCCAGTCGGCGTTCGAGAGGTACCTGTAGTTCTTGAACTTAGAAATGAGGATGTCGCGGTTCTTCATCATCACCTTCATGATGCCGTCCATGTTGCGCATGCGCTCGTCCGGCACATTCACCATGCCGATCCATCGGATGATGGGCTTCAGCGACAAGCTGTTCAGCAGCGTGCTGAGGAAGATGTACGCCATCAACTCGGGCGCGATCTTCACGTACTGCTTCGCCCCCAAGGGCTGCGAGATGAACAACCGTATCATGCACAAGTTGAACGGACCCTTCAGGTCGCTCAAGGTCATGATGATGATGCACTTCAGGTCGACGTGTACGGCCATCCTCGAGAAGATGGCGCTGAGCATCGCGAAGAGCACGAGCCGGGCGGTGGTCGCCGCCAGGTAGAGGAACATCACCCCGTAGAGGCTCTTGAGGGTGAAGTACCTCAGGGCGAAGATGGTGATGACGATGGAGGTCTGCGTGAAGGCCAGCGTGTCGACGATGCTCAGCAGCGACGCCCACAGGAAGGTGACGTTGTTGTCGATGTTCGCGCTGAGCCGGTGCTTCTCATGGCCCAGCATCACCACCATGCAGAAGATCGACAGCGAGCCGGAGGTCGCGAGCACGTACTCGCAGAAGCAGTACGTGATGTAGATCATCGCCACGCAGACGCTCAACGCATGGACGGCTTGGTTGTAGAGCCAGGAGAGGAGGCGGATGTTGAACTGGCCCATGAGGTAGCCGACGAGCACCGCCAGCAGGAAGAAGCGCAGGAAGATGCAGACGAAGTGGTACCACTCGGTGAACATGCCCACCTGGTGGCCGTAGACGAACTTGAAGCCCATGGTCATCGGCAGCAGCCCCATCACGGACTCGATCTGCAGCAGCAGCCCCAACTGCTTGTGCTTGAACATGTCGTTCAGCAGCAGGATGACGTAGGAGGACTCGAGGGGCATGCAGGCCAGCGCGACGAAGACGCCCTGTAGAAGGGTCCAGTCCTGGTGCAGCACCTGCGAGATGACGAAGCCGACCGTGATCGGGTAGACGGCGATGCCCAGCACGATGATGAGGGCGCCCGCTGGCAGGCACTGGATGAACGTGCACGTGTCCAGCGGGTAGATCGTCGCCGTGATGAACGTGGGCAGGTAGAGGGCGATGAGGAAGGGTGCGGACCAGTCGACGGCGCACTGGTACGGGTGGAGCGCCTCGACGAAGTGCAGGATGCTGCCGACGGCGAAGCCGACAACGAGGAGGACCACTTTGATGGGCAGGACGTTGTTGTGCTTCAGGAAGTAGCGGCGCAGCGGCGTCGTGAAGAGGATGATTCCCGTCAGCAGCACGAAGCTCCCGGCGTGCCCCGGGGCACATTCAGCATTCGCCTCCATTACGCTTCGAAGGTCGTGTCATTTTTGCCCAACTGACAATTCACTTGTCAGTCTACTTGAAGTCCCCAACATCATCACCAGACCAAGATCAACGGTTTTTTCTATCAACTATTCGAAATTGACAGGAGCCATCATTTCCCAGAATGCTCAGCGCTTGAAAACGTTGGAGATCGTCCATTTTGTCTTGCCTCAAGCTTCCATTTTCTGACAGTTTACAATTAGAAGCTGTCACCAGAGATAATGTTATTTTTGCTTATTGGAACTGTTGAAATTTCCATTTCATAATTGGAACCGTTTTGAAGTCGACGCATGAATTATCGTTCTTCCTACGTTTCTGCTCCGTGCTCGAATGGACAAAGTGATAAATTCTGCACGCCGTCAGCTATTAAATTACACATTAAATCACTTATCGTACGCAAATGGCCCAACTCTGCCCAGCCATAATATATCTACAATTACCAATTTATCCATTTGGTCGTTCAACGAGAGTTGTTATCGATTCCAATCTCGAACCAACCGATACATAAATATTTGCTCAATTAATTGCCTAATTAATCGTGGAATGATTGAAAATTCCACCTGCAAACTTTGCTTCATGCATATAAAACCCCAATTATTTCTCTTTAAACAATTTTAGACCTATTTCAAGAAGAAATTTCAAATTTTATGGACAAAAATTAACTTTATGGTGTTCATTGTAGGCAACCCACAAAACACAAGTTTTTCAGCCATCTTAACTTTTTGACAAATCGTATTTAATTGCAAAATCAAAACGGAAACTTCAAGAAATTTGTTTGCTTCGTATATATTTGTGGTTTGTTTATATAAAAACAATATGGAATAAATAGTAACATAAAATCGTTAATATTCAGCGCCGCTTAAATGCACTTAAAATATCACAATTTCGTTGCTTTCTGGATTGAATTTTTGTTATTCGCATTGCGTAATTGTTTAAAGTCTTTAGGGCATTATTGCACTTTGGACGCTTCACTGAGATATGTAATGAGTTTCCTGTAGCGTTCGACCATCGGTTCGTAAATTTCGGATGCATCTGTAAACGGCTGGCAGACAAGTTTCGGTTCGGGTAGACATTTTGTGACCTCGAAGAAATCTGTGGGTCGATAAAGGCCGTGTTTGGCTTGGAATGCAGCGCCCATCATCGCCGAATCGGAAGTTTCCTGTTCAACAAACAATTTCAGCATTTCCGCACTCAAATGGTACCAATCATTAGTTACTTGTATGTAGACTGGTGCGTTGAATACGTCGGAGATAACTTGCAGAATTGCGGGATTCTTTGACGCACCTCCAGTCGCCAAAATTTTCGTGTGCTCATCCAGAGGGAAGCCCACATCCTCGACGTGCGCTCGTTTCGCGATGAATTGTCCTTCAATCAGCGCACGCACCTCGACTTCAAGACTCGTAAATTTGACGACTTTGTCGTTCGCTTTATTGAAGCGAAATTCGCCTTGCAGAAACGGATTGATCTCCTGCTTATGGTAGTAAAATCCCATGTTTCCGAAATTTCCACGCGGCGTGCTATCCAGAAGATGGTTGAAGATGTCCCAGGAACCATCGCAGCATTTGTCGCGGATTTTCTCACGTGACAGAGATCCATTTTTGTAGCTAAAACGAAGAGTTTATCAAATGAATTCTCTTCATGTAGTTCCTACCATAGCAATGCCATGTAAGCGTCTTTATCCACAGGGTTGCAAAAGATGTGACCCTCTGAAATGTATTTTGGCTCATTCAACCATAGGAAAATGGTATCACTAGTGCCCAGGCTGACTGCTAACCATCCTTTACTCAATCGCATACCTAAAACATCAAATTTTAGTTCATTTTTTGCCAGAACTTTGACTGTGAGTCAATTACCTGCTAGAGATGCTGGATTATCACCTGTGAATGCAATCACCCTGCAGTTCTCATTAAATTCCCAACGATCCATATAATAAGGCGAGATTCCTCCCAGATTTGTGTATGACATCACAGGTTTTTGCAATTTCTCTTCCAAACCTCCTCCGCAAACTTTCAGCAACGTTTCGTCCCACTGCTTCGTCCGAATATTCATCAAATTCATCCCGGATGCATCCGCATAATCAATTGGCGCAATCTTGCCTAATAGTAATGAACACAGGAAGCTGCTAATCAACGAAATTCTCTACAAAACAGTGATTAATAACACATCAAATGTATTAAGCAAAAGTTACCTCAACATTATTGTAGACATCAGGTATCATTTTACTAATCTTTGCAATTTGTGCGCCCGTGAAACGTTCATATGCTTTGGATCCAGTGATATTTGCCAATTTCTGCAAAACAAATCCTCATTTATACAATACATCTGTAGAGAAGTTATGAATTGCATTACTTCAGCTCCTCCGATTGCTTCCTCCAGCTGCCTGCAGAACACTGTGGTGCTGCTGTCCATCCACACAGGACTGTTGGCAATTGCAAAACAACTTGCCAGCTGATGGTGCAGAAATTCACCAGGATCTAGCTTCTCAAGCATTTGTTCAGCTCCCTTGTACCAATAGACTGATCCATGTTGCTACAAATTCATTCTTGAGTGACTCTCTAGTGATTTTTGTAGAGTGCATACCTGAGCTGTACCGGAAACGGCAGCAATTCGTGAGAAATCAACTCCATTCACAGTCAGGCGATCCATTAACATATCCAAAGCCTTGATCCATAGCAGAGTTGGCGTAGTTACTACCAATGGGTTTATTTTGCTCTGGACGACACCTCCATGGGTCCTGATTGATTTTAACGGTTAGTGCAACGTTGAGGAATTATTTATGAGTAAATGTATACCTGAATTCCGGTAAATCACTATCAAATTGGACTGATGCTGCGTGAAGGATTTTCAAATCATCATCAACCACAACTGCTTTCAGCTGGAAAATGAAACAACGTCAGTTTTGCAGAATATCTTATGCGATCGTTAAGACTTCCTCTTCGTGAACACAAAAGGTAATTTCATACACAAATTATTATTTTTTGTCTTCATTTGCAAAAAGTAAACAATAACAACAGTGCTTCCTCGTCCGGCCACCAGAGGTCGCTAGCATGTCAAAATTGACAATTTTTCGTTAGCAATTTCACGCTGACGCATCAAGTTTGATGATGCGCTTGTTGAAGCCAGCATTTGATGCAAATCAATGCGAATCAATTATTTTGTGAGTTGTAATTAGTGAGGTGAGCTTACCTGCTGCGTGCTCAAGTCCAGGCCCAAATAATGCGGAGTCGCTGGAGTGGGTGAGTCCATTGCTTTTATTATTGGAATGTCGGATGTGTGCAATCTGAACGGTAGACGAAATTCAATCGCTCCTAATTTTCCCGTGGCCGGATTGATGAGCACATTCCGTCGCTATTCAGCGACTACGCCACGATACCGTTCTTATCGGAGCATTCCGACGGGGGCTGTTGCAATAACTGCTTCGCGCTGCGACTCCAACGAAGGTCTACCGTTTCTGCTTGATGTGCTGTGATCACGAGAGAATCCAGTGTGATTGACCTTGATCCGCTAATATACCGTATGTTCATGCACATAATATGAATCATTGTTAATTCGCGGCGTAATGTGATGAAAGAGGGGCCGAAAACATTCAACTTGTGGGCGAAAAACAACCGGTTAAAATCTATGCCGATTTTGGTAAAATCGTAGGTTAGAATGTTGAATGAGATATCTCAGGGTTTTCTACTTGTATTTTCCAATTGTCCACTTACTACAATCTAGCCACTCTTTCATTTGTTGTAGTTCAAAAAATTACCTTTCAATAGACAATACCTGTAAGTTTGCATGCTCTGGTAGCTTGAAAAATCATTATCGCAGCTTCAAAAGCAATCCCTCTTATTGTACCATATAAAATCTGCATCTGGGTGTAATGGATGAAGACTTTTTACATTGTAATTGTTATTGTTCTAGGTGACTGCATTTTCAAGTACACATTAAGGAATCAATGTGCAAGCTTCAACAATTTGACAAGTTCTCAATACGAAGACCAAAGTAAGCTGTGCTTTACTTTGCTCCTGCCAATAAACGTCAGAGCTGGAAGAATGATGGAGTGACCAATTTGTGACTTTCTGCATCAGTTGGTAAGCAAGTAATTTAAGTAATGAAAATTCAATGTTTCTTAATCACTAACACAATTTGATTATGTAGGTATTTGGTTCAATGCTTATGATGATGGCAGCTGAGTAATTACCCATCAAATCCAAGAAGACCCCATTCTTCAGCATCTTCCAACTTCCAGTCCAGAGTGAGGGGCCTCCAGGTTTGAGTAGCACAGCATTTTTACCAACATCTCTTCATGCAAATCTCAAGGTATGTACAACTCATTTGATATAATACTTAAAAGTATTTTGTATTCTTCTCTGAGTATTACACTTATCGTTTTGCATCAAACATATCAGCTGTGATGGCAGTGCACCAGCTTACTGGTTCGATTCTAAAATTTCGGAATTGTATAATTTAAATACACCTGACAAATTGCTTTACCTGGCCTGCAGCATTGAAGCACTTTAAAAGAAACAAATTAATTTTCAACTTTACTTTCATTTCAAATTTGATTACGAATGACTGGTAGGTGGCGCCCCCAGTGGCCTGTTTCGTTCAAACAAATCTTCATCAAAACAAAAACAAAAGCTTGCGATAGACGCCAATAATAAACAACTGGCGCTGCCATTTTGTTCTTTTTGCTGCATCATTTGCAATGATAAGGTTGATCTGCAATTAGTGATAGTTAATTAAATAATTTCGTGGGTTCGTAAGCCATTGTGATGTTCATAGGTCAATGGGGCATCCTTCTTCACATTGAGCAAACGTTTTGAGGAAATCAATGTGAATTCAATGTATTTTCAATTTCGATACCGGCACCGGTAAGTGCAATTAACAATTCAAGTTAATCATGATCAGGATTGATTAATGCATAATTCGGGGGCAATTTCCAATGGGATTTTGAATGCTGCATGCCCTTTTGGCCTCCTATAGAATTTAATGTTAATTTCTATTTCTTCAGGTATTCTGCATGAGCTGCTTGATGATCTCCACATTTAGTAATGGTGATCTCCACATGCAAGTAGCTACATCATGCAACAGATTATGAGGAGGAGAGATCAAAGAGTATTGAAAAACATGGGTTCAATTGGCTCCAGTTGATGGCATCTTGTAATTGCTTCTTCTCCAGCATTTGCAATTGTAAGTACTAAACAATGATTTCGTGTAATGCATGGCTAAGGCAATTCCATTGCTAACCACCTGCTCTGAGATCTTGAATTGAGGACTTATTGTCATCCAATTTCAGGCTTGTCAGAAGTATTTCACTATTTCATTCTTGCTTTCATTGTCTAATATAATTTGTTTATGTAGGTATGATGGTAATTGGCAGAAGCCAATTAGGGTGCGATTCCATTACAGACTTCAAGAAGAGCACATTTTTCATCATTGAATTTCCAGTATGAGTGAGGGGAACTGATGCTGTATCTTGGCGTTATTACCATCGAGTCTCCAAACGAATCACATGGTATGTACCACATTGTTATTCAATGAAACACGGTTTTGCAATCTGAGTGCCGCCCTGTATGGTAGCCCTTTCGAGAAATGGTTTACTTCCGCGATTGATTGCGCTCATCTGCGCCCGTTCCGTTTGCACGAGGCGCTCGCGTGCTGATTACGCACCTACGACTTAAGTCGCTCTGTCTCGCTTCAGTAGAGTTCGTGCAGTTGACGCGTGCGGATGTGTTGTTGCTGCTACTCCGCGAATGAATCCGTCGCGTTGAAGAATCGCAACGAAACTCGACTGGAAACATTAAACGCGTGTATAGTATTCTAACTTATTCGTCTTATTCGGTTAGTTTTTGTGCTTGCCGTGCCAATTTTGCAAGTGTAATGAAGGAATGCGTTCATCTTTGCATCTTTAGCACTTGGATTAAAATAATAGTGCACCTATAACTTCAGAGGATTGATCCCTTTGAGTTATTATTTCCTTGGCTCCTGCCTGTGAGTTGCGTTCATTGTTTATTTTTGCTGTAACTATGTTTGGTTTTGTTTTATTGTCTGGCAGCTGAGGTGATTGAACATTTAGGTTCCATTGCTGTCTCTTGGTGTGTGCTACTAATTATCAGTAATGCCAATGGAACTTGTGATGCAACTTGATTGTTGAAATTCACAAATTTCACAAAGCATGTCCAAGTGTTCACATGTATATGTAATAAATAGTTTTTAATCCCAAGTAATTGTGACACCCGCAAAATTGCTAGAGTGTTTATGTACTGATTAGGCAAAGTAAGTTATAATTGCTTCTTCTTTTTCAGTCAAAAAATCCACTGATGAAAGCTAAGTCAATTGCTAACTGCTATCATCAAAATTATGGGGCCTTCATCCTCACTCAACTTCAGAATAGGAGAGTTTCAATTCAACAGGAGCTAATTTATTGTAAGTCATAAAAATTCATTGCTATTTTCTTAATCACTAACACAATTTGTTTATGGGTGTATGTAGTCCAGTGCATATGATGATGGCATTCTTTGGCATCATCCACTTCCAGTCCAGAGTTAGGAGCCCCAGGTTCCAGTAGCACAGCATTGCTATCACCATCTCTTCATGCAAATATCAAGGTATGTGCAACTCATTTGATCAGATGTATTGAGATAATACTGATGGAACTATTTTGTCAATTGCGATTTGCTGCGTCTGCTGTAATTGCAATGCAATATCAACACTATAGAAAAATCTGTGCATACAAAGTGTATGAACCATCTGAGTCTGTTTTTACATTCAGGTATCTGAAACAAACTGCCTCATACATTTATTTAAGTACAGTTGGTAACTTTTGCATGCATTGGTAGATTTCATAAAAATTTAATTTAATTTCAATTTTGTCCTCATTTCAATTGGACACTTACGCCCCCTTGCGGCGTAATACTGGTAACAACTCAATTGTTCTTGGAGTTGTTTACAAAATAGACCGGCATTTGTTTTTTTCGCGCCATCTTGTAATTTTGTGCTTTTTCAGCGTTGGTTGGTGACGCTCATTAATTAATGTAAAGAAATTGAATAATTGTCGCGTGTAATTATATTTTGGTGGTGTCATTGTGTGCCCATACTTAATGATAAAGTTTGTGCAACATGGTTTCTAATATGGAGGTTGGTTTTTCTTAACTCCGCTATACCCGTCCCAAGCCGGGGGCCTTATCATTCAAGAGATAAGGAAGGAGGAGGGTTCGAGGAGTAACAACCTCGTTAAAAAACCAGGGTTCAACTGGCTCCGGTTGATAGCACTCTGTAAGGGCTCCTGGTCCAGGGTTACAGGACTGTCACCATGAGTAACTGTTATCGAACAGTGAAAGTAAGTTCTATCAACAATGTTTTCAGATAATGCATGATTAACAATGTTGCTTCTTCTTTTACAGTTAAACAATCCACTGATGGAAGCTGGTCTTCATCTTCACTCAACTTCAGAGTATGAGAGTTTCAAAAACAACAGCTGCCTTTTAATGGCAAATGTAAGTCATAAAAATTCTTTCTTATTTTCTTAATCACTAACACGATTTGATTATGTAGGTATGTGGTTCAATGCATACAATGATGGCAAATAAG
>JARJDZ010000990.1:0-10286 GCA_030264555.1 Aleochara sp. GC000083
AAACTAATGATCCGATTCCATTCAAATTTTCAGGGATTGTTTATTATATATTCATGAACATAGTTAGCGATTTGCAATATCGGGAATCAATTTGTTCATAAATTATTAATGTTTATAATTTGGAAGAATTATTTTTTTTAGTTCAAATGTGATTTACTCGCAAACGGCTCGGCCGATTTCCATCAAATTTGGAATATAAACTAATAACACAGATGCTTAACATATTGTGAGTGGAAAAGTTGAAAATGACCGGGGGTGGGACTAACTATGAAAAAATGAAATAATCGGTCAATTGTGTACTTTCAATCGATTCATTTGACATAATCTGATAGATCATGATCTCTCTGGATCAAATTTAACCGAAAAAGCCCGCCAAAACAAGTTTTCACTTTAAAATCTTATCATTTCGCAGGTATTTATGGGATCATTGCATCTCTTATCAACTGATCTTGCAAAACTATTGTAGAAATACCCTTATTATCTGATAAAGCCTCCCAAACAAATATTCTTTCAATATTTGTTTACGTTTTTGTCCAGCTTATCGATAAAAGCAAGCTTACTGTCTGGATTAGATGAGAAGATCAATGGATTCCGGATAAACCGGATGACATTTATAGCAACATCCTGGTATTAGTTTACAGTGAGAATTCAAGTGTGCAATGTTCGCCAACATTTTCAACGCCCTTTTGTGGTTCCAACTCCTCCAAAATGGATACCTCATTTCGGGGGAACCTCTATTCAGGACCAAAGAAGTCAGCAAAGATAAAAACTATCGATTGAGTAACGATTTTCATCCGGAAGTCTACAACTTAAGGTTGGAATTCCCAGAAGACTTCCTTGCAACAAAAACCTACAATGGAGAACTTCTTCTGGAACTGCGTCAAACCAAACCTCTTTCGAAAAATCTACAATTGCATCGGGCCAAGGAATTGAACCTCACAGAAGTTACCATCAATAATATTCCAATAAAACTTGGAAAAGTCCTTTATGAAGACCCAGAAACTGAGATCATGATGGTTCCGGTGGATTCAATTAAGGATACTGAGAAAGGTATCAGTTTGAAGATGAAGTTCCAAGCCCGGATTTATGAAGATATGCGTGGGGTTTATCTTAGTAATAGAGACAATAAAAACACCGATTCTGGGTAAGTAAATCCTCGAGGTTGAAAGGTTTTTACTCAGAATCAAATTTAGGATTGTAACAACGCATTTCCAACCGACATTCGCACGAAGAGCATTTCCCTGTCTCGATGAACCATCCTACAAGGCCATTTTCAAGTTGGAGGTGATGGTACCAACAACATACCAAGTGATGAGCAACCAGCCTGGGAAAATGGTTCAACAAAAGTAAGTGATCCATCAACCATAACCATATTAACATTAAATATCTATCACTTTCTTCAGTGAGACCTATAAAACGACCCAATTTGAACCAACCCCCAAGATGTCATCCTACCTTCTGGCATTCGTCATCTCAAATTTTGGTAGCAAACCCGTTCAAGGGACTCGAGGACTTCCGATGACAATTTGGGCACCACTGGAGCTCATACCCAGTGCAACATTCGCCTCTGAAATAGCCCACAAAATCGCTCAAAGTCTCAGCAACCTCTTGAACTCCGACCAATCAGGAAACCTCTCCATCGATCAACTGGGTCTGGGGCATCTTGACCTTGTCGCTGTAAGAGATTTCGCTGCTGGAGCCATGGAGAATTGGGGTTTGGTCACTTTCAAAGAAAATGCCCTTCTTTGGAATCCCGAAGATTGCACCTTCAGGGATAAACAACGTGTTGCTACCGTGATCGCCCATGAGTTCGCCCACAATTGGTTCGGAAATTTGGTAACCACAAAATGGTGGAATACGACATGGTTGAATGAGGGTTTCGCCAGATATTTCCAATATTATGGTCTTCGTGAAGTCAGCCTTATGACCAACTACGAACTGGAACATCAATTCCTCAACGATGAAGTTCACCAAGTTATGGAACTTGATGTTGAGGGTTCTGGAAATGATTTGAACCATGATGTTGATACCCAGGGGGAAATTAAATCCAAATTTGGTAAAATTAGTTATAGTAAGGGAGCTGCAATTATTCGAATGGTTCAGTACATGGTTCCAAGGACATTCATCACGTCGGTTCATAAATATTTATGGTCCAAGTAAGTTCAACCTTTTAGAATCTTCAGAATTTTCAACTTTTATCTATTTGTAGTCAAGGAAATTCTGTAACACCTTCAGACCTCTTCAATTCTTTCACTGAAACCTTTGAAGGTGTAACCATTGATAAAATTATGAACTCCTGGACCGAAACTTCCGGGTATCCCATTATACAAGTATCTTTCAATGACACTGAAGTTCGTATCACTCAGAAAGTCTTCAACTACTCCACAAATACCGAAGACCAAAAAACTGGAACCTGGTATATTCCCATATGGTACAAGGTCATTCAAAATTCGGACCTAAAAAATGAAACCTCTGAAGGCCAAATGATCCAAACAACGAAAGAGAAATTTCTGGGAAAATTACAAGCAAATGAAACTATTGTCATCAACCCTCAGAGAGCTGGATATTTCCGGGTCAATTATGACCTTGAACTTTGGAACCGAATTGGAACCCTCCTCCGAACCAACATTGAATCCTTGGATGTCCTCACAAGAAGCCAACTTGTGGACGACATCTTGAATTCAGCCCGTGCTGGTTACACAACTTATGGGACCGCGTTCAATTTCTTAGGGTTCCTGAAAAATGAACTGGACTATCATCCATGGAGGGCTGCCCTTAATTGTTTTGGGTTCATCAAGAGGCGTCTTCAAGGTCAAGCTTTAGAAGAAATCATTTCTGTAAGTTTGAGGATTTTGGAAGTTCAAAATTTGAAAGATGATTTTTCAGCGAAACATTACGAATTTAATGAGGAGATTTTTGGATGAAAATTTGAACTTTGAATTGTCTTCTGACATCACTCCGATTCAAATGTACCGGAAGCAATTGGCAATTGAATGGGCCTGTGGTTTGGATCTGGAGGAATGTACAAAATCTGCAATCAACTTGTTCGGATCCATAGATGAAACTACAAAGTACAATTTTATTTTCTGAACCCTTTTTGGCTTTTTGACTAATTTTTTTCCATTTTCAGTGGCATAGATCCAAATTTAAGATTTGTCGTCTACTGCACCACCTTAAGACACGCCCCTACAAGAACCCCGGGGAAACCATCACCAGAAGATGACGTCAGTAGATGGACCCAATTATGGGACCTCTACCAACGCAGCAAGGTCATCAACGAGAAGTTGACCCTTTTGTCTGCATTGGGATGCACCAAAAACACCGATCTTCTAGAAGCCTACCTTCAACGATCCATCGATGGTCGATCGATTCCTTCGCCGCACGCCTCGTCCGCTTTCATGGCCGTCCTGGAGGGCACTCCAAGAGGTCTGGACGTCAGCTTGGAGTTTATGGTCGCGCACTATGACCGCATCGTCACGGGATACCAGAAACCTGATGAGATCATCATGGCGCTCGCCGAGAGACTCAATTCGCATCCGCACGTGGAGAAGGTGAGACGGTGACGACATCTTGACTTTGAGCGTTATCAATCGTTGTTGTAGTTTCGGCAATTTGTTGCTACTCATCGCAAGGACCTTGGGAGCCATTTGGTCCATAAGGTCCTTGGGATCATTCAGACCAATGCGGAATGGTTGGAGGATAATGTTGATGATCTTGGGGTGATGTTCAACAATGCTGTCGGGATTCTTCATGGGGGATTTCTATTGATCGGATGCCTCGTCATCGGGATTTTTGTGTAATAATACCTACAAAAATTGCAACGTTCATAATTAGTGGTATAAACCAATTGACCTGATCACTCACAGGTGATAAGATAAAAATGTTATTGTAACTTTAATTAATGAAATAATAAATGTTATGAGTCATGAAGTAATTATTTTTATTGATCCTTAAGATGGGACTTGTTCGATCTGGTACAATCAACCGGATGTATCTATTTTGATGGAGCTCCTTCAGAATGAAAGATTCCAGAATTTTCTTATAGAATTCTGAGTTCTACAATTTAGAGACACCCTGTAATTATTATAACATACAATTTCTTAGTAATCTCTCGAAAAGATGTTGAAATGATGACACAATGTTCACTTTCGAATCGAGGTGATCCCATCATTTGTGCGAATCAATATCATATTTAGGATAATAGATAGATGAAGATGATAAGCCGTACTGATAACGAATTTTGCACGTAATTGCTACGCAAACCGACACTATAAATTGAAGTGTGTATCCGTCGAGGCCTCAGTAGGACATCAGCGCTCCGGAAAAAAGAACCCTCCAAGATGCGATACCTGATATCGCTGTGTGTGGTGCTGCTCTTCGGGCACGTCGCCAAAGGCGGTGTTGCGAAAACCCCCATCCAAAGACTCGCCGAGGAGGCTCAGTACCGTCTGGACGCATCGAACCCTCCCTCGCGGTACGATGTCCTTCTTAAGTTCGAGGATACCTTCATCGAGACGAAGAAATACACGGGGAGTGTGAGCATGCAATTCGACAAGTTGGAGGAGGATTATCTTCAGTTGCATACTGGGAAGGATATCAAAGTCCGGACGGTGTGGGTTGATGATATAGAGGTACCACAAGAAGATAACTACGATGAGATAACGGAAATTAGAACCCTTACTTTGGGGAAGGGCAGCAAGGATACAAGAGATAGTCCACGAGTCAAGATCGAGTTTTCTGGAGTGATCAATGATGCATTGTTTGGTATCTATTTGACTACCATCGATCCGAAGGATGATACTAAAGGGTATGTTCTGGGAGGTTTTCAAAGTTTTCAAAGAAATTTTGCTAAATGGTTGTTTCAGACATGTTTTGGTAACGCATTTCAAACCGACTTATGCACGACATGCATTTCCATGTTTCGACGAACCGAAATATCGAGCTGAGTTCAATATTGAGATCATGGTTCCAAAAGGGTTCCAGGCTGTTGGATATAGTGATGCTACAAAGTCAACGAAAAACGGGTATTTAAAAATAACCGCATTAAAAAATAGAACTAACAAATTTGTTTAGGCTTGTGACCTTCAATTTTGGAACCACCCCAAAAATTCCAGCTTACCTTCTTGGATTCGCAGCCTTCAAGGAGGAGGATTACACAACTCTTGGTAACATATGGGTGCCGACAATTCATAATGAAGCCAACATCAACTTGCTCAACACTATACATACTACACTATTGGATGAATTCCAGAAGGATTTCGGGAAACGAGGAGCAACCAAGATCAAACATCTGATTATACCAGATCTACCAGTCAAGGCTGTGGCAAATTTCGGTTTGATCATGTACCAAGAAAGTACCCTTCTTCAGGTTACCACTGACAATATGGTAGTATTTGCAAAAGTTATCTCTGAAATGGCTGAAGAGCTGGCTCATAATTGGTTTGGAACTGCGATTGGTATCGAATGGTGGGACGATTTGTGGGCCATTGAAGCATTCAGCACCTTCTACAAATACCCTGACATCCCGAACGAACTATTACCCAACGAGGTGCTCAACATCATGCAGAAAGATGGCACTCGACAGAAGCATGCATTGAACTACGAAGTGAAGAGTCCAGCTGAAGTTCAAACGAAGTTTGATGGCTTGAGTGCCCAGAAAGGGGCGGCCATTTTGAGGATGGTTGAGCAAGTGCTAGGTGCTGAAAAAGTCTCAAAGATCATAAAGGGTTATGTCCAAAATGTGTAAGTTGATGTCATTAAGAAAGCTGCCGCAATTTTTATTGTTTATTGTTTATGTTAATTTTTATTATAGTGAAACGGAAATTGCAAATCCAGAAAGTATAGGAAAATTGTTCAAGGACTTAGGAAAGGACTTTATAAAGCTATGGACAACGCAGGCAAGTTATCCTATCGTTGAAGCTTCTTTGTCGGAGGGCAAAGTCAAGTTGACACAAAGGCCGTTCTGGAGTGATGAAAGTGAAGAGAAGAAGAAGGCTTCATGGCCGATCCCCATTACGTACAAGCTATTTGAAAGTGATTCGAAGACCACGACGAGCTCATCTACTTCAACTGACTCTTCGACGGATACCAGTACACAATCTACTTCTTCAACGGAGACTACATCAGATGATTCCTCCAACTCACCACCTTCTTCAACAGAAACTTCAACAACAGATGATTCCTCCAACTCACCACCTTCTTCAACGGAAACTTCATCAACAGATACAACGACACAATCTACTTCTTCAACAGAAACTTCGTCAACAGATGATTCCTCCAATTCACCACCTTCTTCNCCTCCAACTCACCACCTTCTTCAACGGAAACTTCACCAACAGATTCAACGACACAATCTACTTCTTCAACAGAAACTTCATCAACAGATGATTCCTCCAATTCACCACCTTCTTCAACAGAAACTTCATCAACAGATTCAACGACACAATCTACTTCTTCAACAGGCAACGATGGCAACGATGGCAATGATGGCAACGATGGCAACGATGGCAACGATGGCAACGATGGCAACGATGGTAACGATGGCAACGATGGCAACGATGGCAACGATGGCAACGATGGCAACGATGGCAACGATGGTAACGATGGCAACGATGGCAACGATGGCAACGATGGCAACGATGGCAACGATGGCAACGATGGCAACGATGGCAACGATGGCAACGATGGCAACGATGGCAACGATGGCAACGATGGTAACGATGGCAACGATGGCAACGATGGCAACGATGGTAACGATGGCAATGATGGCAACGATGGCAACGATGGCAACGATGGCAACGATGGCAACGATGGCAATGATGGCAGCGATGGCAACGATGGCAACGATGGCAACGATGGCAACGATGGCAACGATGGCAATGATGGCAACGATGGCAACGATGGCAACGATGGCATCGATGACAACGATGGCAACGATGGCATCGATGACAATGAAGATCCATGGATACCAAACTATGAAGTAGTCAAGTCTTCATCAAAACACTTCCATAAGGAACCACGTATGTTGTCAAACCGTGGAAAACGTAGTGCTCCTAAGAAGTACGAAATGTTCAAACCCAACGACGAGGAATTCATCATCGATGACTTCAAATCCGACATGAGCATTGTCATCAACAACGGCATCAGCGGATACTACCGCGTGAAGTACGATGACACTTTGCTGAATCGCATCAAGCACTTGCTTGACACGAACCACGAGACATTCGATGAACTTACCAGAGTGCAGTTGATTGACGATTATCTAACTTTTGCGAGCGAAAGTATTGTCAAGGATTCAGATGCATTGGAGCTGATCTCGTATCTGTCGAAGGAGAAGGATTACTATCCGTGGAAGATCGCCTTGGAACGATTGGACACCATGCGTCAACGTCTTGTTGGCGATTCTTCCTATGAACAATTTTCGGTAAATTACACATTGAAAACATCTTCAAGAAGACATTAAATCATCTTTTTCAGAGCCACATCCGAGACTTGATGAAGGACTTCTACGAAGCCAACAAAGGATTCGATACGGAAAAGGTTAAACCAAAAGACTTCAAGAAGAACTTGCTGGCTGTGAAATGGGGCTGCGAGTTTGGCATTGAAGATTGCATCAAAGGTGCTGCAGAACTCTTCCCAACAACCGAAACCCGAAAGACTGCAACAAGGTACACCCTTTCATCCTCCTCAAGAGACCTTCTAATCGGATTGTCTTACAGCCTTGACCCCAACCTCCAGCACGTTGTCTACTGCTCCACTTTGAAGCACGGCTCCGATGACACCAAAGACCAATGGAATGGCCTATGGACGAAGTTCCAAGCGACCAATGACCCCGTCGAGAAGGACACCATCCTCTCCGCTCTGGGATGCACCACCGACGAGGAACTCCTTAAGGACTACCTGAAGTACTCCATTGAGAGTCCCCTCATCCGGAAACAGGACGCCAGCTCGGTCTTCAGCTCGGTGCTCACCAGCAACCCCAAGGGGGTCAATGTCGCCATGGAGTTCTTGGATGGGAACCTGCCTGAAATCATTGAGAAGTACTCTTCGGCGGGTGCTCTCAATAGCATCGTTGCTCAGGTTGCCACTCGGGTGAACACGGAGGAGCAACTCACGAAGGTGGGTCTCTTCAACTTCCGGTTACTTATCAGGTGAATTAATCGGATATGTGATTGCAGTTCAAGTCGTTCATCGAAGTGAATAAGCAGCAACTCGGAGAGGCCGGAAGGCTTGCTGAAGATGCCATCCTGGTCGCGGAGGACAACGTGGAGGCTGCGAAAAAGCACAAGGAACAGTTCCAGAATTTCTTCAAGGAGAATGGAGCACTGAGTCATCTTCAAGGATTGAGCATTGCTATCCTCGTGTGGGCGTTCATCATCACACAATTTTTCTAGTTCTTTAGATGTTAGATTTTCAATTTCTGAGTATTAATAGGTAGTTGAAGAATTTGTATTTTTAAGTTTTTGCCCAAATAAACGTAGTTGAAAATTATCTGTGGAAAAACTTTATTCAATATCTTTGAACTCCTTTCTATCGAAGACCATCATGAAATACATTCAGAAAAACCTAGTAAACATTCTTCAAAAATCCGTGAATTCTAAAATTTGTGATAATTGTATTATAAACGAATAAACTATTGAGATAATTCTAAAAAGTACATGATGATATCATCTTTTGAGAATTAATTTTCTAAATGAATTTTCGTGTTTTAAAATATACGATTAGATAAACTAAATGCAGGATATTGGATTATTTTTCTGCACTACTATCTGAATTAAATATAGGGTGTACCAAAAATAATCACATACTTTCAACTAAAACCTATAAATCCGAAAATTCATACTTAAACTCCCATGATATAAGTTCCAAATCAGATAAAAGCCATTGAAGTTTCATAATCAATCACGAAAATCGATATCATAGAAAATGATAGATAAGGAAATCTGGAATATGTTTGCAATATATAATAATTTAGAAACAACAACCTATCAGTTTCAAGGCAACAATTCGGAAACAGAAACAGAAGTGTAAAAGTATTAAAATGTGCAAAATAAAATGGAAAATATTGTTGTGGACAATGTTCTTCCTTGTTGCGGTATCGGAAGGACGTGGAACAATGCGTCAGCCTACGGATTTCCATTTGAGCCAATCGTTTATCCCCAGTCATTATGATATTAATCTGAAATTTCAGGAAAACTTTTACGCCTTGAAGAAATTTGAAGGGACTGTGGTCATAAAACTGGCAAAAAGTAACGGGGATAAATTACAATTACATCGTGCCAAAGAAATCCAAATTGGCAACATTTTGGTGGATGGTGTTTCCATGAAGGAAGCTGATTACAATGAGGAGACTGAAATTATGACTGTAAATCTTCCTGATAAAGAGGAAATAAACCAAGTGGAAATCCAATTTTCGGGGAGGATCTACGAAGATCTACATGGCATTTATGTAACGGAAATTGATCCAGCAAGGACAAAAGAAGGGTATGGTACCATAAATTCCAAAAGGTATCATTTGTGGAATAATTAATATCTTTTCAGTCATGTTTTGGTAACTCATTTCAAACCAACATTTGCACGAAGGGCATTTCCGTGTTTTGATGAACCAAATTTTCGAGCAAAATTCAATATTCGTATCAATGTTCCTTCAGAGTATAAGGCACTTGGTTATGGTGATGCTCAAGAAACTCCCAGCGAAGGGTATACAGTAAATTCATAAACTAAACAACATTCACATATCAATTTTGTTTAGGAATTTGATGTCTTTTGCGTATGATGAAACCCCGGAAATTCCAACATATCTGGTTGCATTTGTGGTTTATACACAATCGGATTATACGAATTTGGGCAACATATGGTATCCAAAAATTTCCAGCGCAAACGGCAAATTTGCACAAAAGGTATCAACCCATATAATGGAGAAATTTAAAGGAAATTTCGGAAATTTGGAATCGGCTGAAATCAAACATATTGTCATCCCGGATCTGCCAGTACGAGCAATGGAGAATTTCGGCGTGATAACTTATCGAGAAAGCGCTTTGCTTGAGAATTCCAGAGGAGGTATTGAAGGCAAGCAGAAGATTGCCACTGAAATTGCGGACCAATTGGCTCATAATTGGTTTGGTGGTTCTATCGGTATAAATTGGTGGGATGATTTATGGGTGAATGAAGCATTTACTTCTTTCTACAAATATCACGACTATGGGAAAATTAATGACTTAAAGTTTGTCGATATGGAGAAGGAATTTTTAGTGAACGAAGTCCTCGGAATTATGCAGACGGATGGT
>JARJDZ010000996.1:0-12341 GCA_030264555.1 Aleochara sp. GC000083
GTTGCTTATCTGCCATGCTTAAATTTCGTTTCGCGAACAAATTTCGCATTTGTATTCCCCATCTGTAAGTGTTTAGCGAACATGCTGATACTGTAATCAATCTCCAGCGGCTTCCATGTGCACTAACATATCCGACAACTTTCTTCACTTTATATTCTCCCAGCTGGCTTCATCAAATTTACGAGATGATGAACCGAAGGAAGAACGAGATATGCATCTACAAGTTATCAGTTTCGAAATGGCACAAGAACCAAAAGAAAGTACAAGTACAGGAAGTAATGCATTGGAAATAAGATGCAGGCTGTTCGATTGAATAATGTCATTAAATATATTTCAAGTGTGAGAAATGTAGAATTATAAGCTAGTTCAAACTTTCACACATGTGAGATGATCCATATTTTATCATTCCGAAAAGGATTACTAAAGTATTTCTATAATATAGCTCACAAGTGAAGTAATAGTATATTATATTATAAGTGTGAGAAATACAAAATTATATATATTATGGCATTTCGCACACGTATAATATACGACATTTTATCATACTGAAGAAAAGGTGATACAATGTTCCAAGAACCAACAAAATCCAAAATTACTTCCACAATTTTTGATATGACATTGCAAATGTCACAATTAAATCGTCAGAATTTCGTTTGAGCTGGCACATTATGATTAAGTTTGCCAAAACTTAAAATCTTGATACATTAGTAACAATAGCATTTTATCTTACTGGAGCGTATAATATTGCATTTGCTATGCGTGTTTTTAGTGACAAAAATTGAATATTTTTTACTTGTCAAATCAGTGACGTACATTTTTCTACATGTAGAAAAAATGAATACCTTTTTTTTCTACAAGTGGGAGAAACGAATGACATCTCACAAAATAAAGTGCCATTTTTACTATGGTATCAAAATTTTAAGGTTTGGCAAAAATAATCATAATGTGCCAGCTTAAACGAAATTCTGACGATTTAATTGTGACATTTGAAATGCTATATGAAAAATTGTGGAAGTAATTTTGGATTTTGTTGCTTCTTGGAACATTGTATCAACTATTCTCCAGTAAGATAAAATGACGTATATTACACGTGTGCGAAATGCTATAATAAACTCGTGAAATTTGTGTATCACTCATTTATAATTTTCCATTTCTCACACTTATAATATAATCTACTATTATTTTGTGAGATGTCATTNACTCACTAGAAAGTATTAAGTACAAAGTAGCAGATTGTTACTTTATTAAACAATCCAAAACGGTAAAAGAGCTCGGTAAAATTTGCAATTACTAAAGTAATTATTTATGCCAAAGTATTTTTATTTTCTTATCATGCGGGAACATTGCACGAAGATAAGTAACCAAGTACGGACATCAAAAAAGAAAAGTTTCTCCTTAAATACTTATTGCGCACAGAGAGGCGCTTCTCATTTAATTATATTAAGAAAAGTTGCAAGAGTTAATGAATAGCTAATTAAAATGCGCAGTGCGTGTACTTTTGGCATTTATAAAATTGTTAATTACCTGTGGAGGTTTCTTGGGAATTTCTTCGTTCTATAATTAGCACTTCGTTTGAGAGCCGCGCGTTTCGGGGTTCACATGTGTTATCGAAGATCACGTTATTCAAATATTATTTGAATCGCACAAGTGGAGCGTTGAGAATGGTCTGAGTATTCAATTGTATGGGAATCGATATTTCATTCATGCTTGATTACATGATCACATATTAGATAAGTAGACAGAGCGTATTTGCATTTGCTCTCCGTGCGCAGCAGTTATCGAAAGCGAAGTAGCTCGGAAAGACATAATGTGAAGTGCTTTATTTATTCATAACTCCAATCTTCGTGATCTCTCAAGAGTATTTTCTCAAGTTATTTCGTTGTTTTCGATCAGTTCCATGCGTGTTATTATCATTACGATAGCTTTCGACTATGCCGTATTGCGTTTTCAGTTGGCATGTGGTGAAAGAAAATATGTTTAGGAAATAAGCCATCAATTATTAATTAGAAACGGAATCTATATTGACGTATGTACCTATTGCAGACTAATTCGTCGTATCAGTTCGGCTTCGACGTGAAGGACGACTTGTACACCAACTACCAGAACAGAAAGGAGCAGCGCGAAGGCGGAAAGATATCCGGAAGTTACTCGGTCGTTGATTCAGATGGTTTTATTCGAACTGTAACGTATACGGCCGATCCGAAGGAAGGCTTCAAAGCGGAGGTACGTAATTAATGTTGCAGCGGAATAGGAAGTATCAATGCGCATTGGAATGGCACTCATTTAATGTGATTGCGCATGTGTGTATCTTTGATTCAATTGCAATCTATGTTATTAGCAATGAAAGCTGGTGCAGGCAACAACATTGAAGCATCCCAAATTATGTAGAAAAATCGTATAACTTATAATTACTTAATCAACTTATAATTACTTCTTCGGATTTTACGACTTGATATTTTCATTTTCAAATGGAATATTTCCAGTCGTCAGGAAATGAATTTTTCACACTAGAGTGAAAATGAAAGTTTATTTAATTGACATTATTTTTTTTCTGTCTGGGTTGCTCTTATTTACGACTTACCATATTACACATTAATTACAGGTTGTTAGAAAGCCAACGGATATTGTCGTTAAAATTCCTAAGCCCAAA
Organism: Aleochara sp. GC000083; assembly: GCA_030264555.1. NCBI lineage: Eukaryota > Metazoa > Arthropoda > Insecta > Coleoptera > Staphylinidae > Aleochara > Aleochara sp. GC000083. Next base: position 2,651 of record JARJDZ010000996.1, read on the forward strand.
GAATCCATTGACGCTGCTCCACAAAGAGTCCAACATCCACACCAACAGCAATACATTCAAGTATGCAGTTATAAATATTAACACCTATTACGATTTATTAGTAATCGATGTTACTTTCTCTGGGTATAGGAAGATGAATACGAACCAGCTCAGTACCAAAAATACCAACGTGCTCCAAGCCATCACCAACAGGCTGCTGGGCCCAAGCAGCAAATAGTCTATCAATATCAGTAATGGAATGTTATTGTAATGCATTGCTATGTGTTAGTAGGATTGTAATTTATTTATATACCAAGACGTTATGCTGGGATTGTTTAATGAAGTATTTTTATATATTTTTCTATTAAGATATGATGTGAAATGAAAACAAAGATTGATTATACGAGTTTTTATAATTTGATGAGTATTATTTCAACTCAAATCAATATTTTTGACAAAACAGTTTCCCACAGGTTGTCTCAGCTCCACCGCATTTCCCTCTACACTTTTAAGAATATTGTCTTACTGATAGATGTTAATCACTAATTTTATAATATTTACCCAGAAACATATGGACTAAAATTATGGTTATTTAATGGAGCACTTCATATATTATTACACCATTCGAAAAATGGAGAAATTATAAGTTCATTTCATGTATAACATGCGATATTAGTTTGTTTTTCAGCAATCATATTGGCAGGAAAATTATCAAGGCTTCTGCATCATATTTTTTTAGGAAAAAGTTCTACAAAGAATAATATCTGAACATTAAGCAATTTATACTTTTAATTTCCTTGGCTGAATTACTTCAGCATTATCTACTTATGAATTAACTATTATAGTGGAGATTATACTAATAATCATCATCATCCTTAATAAAATTATTACGTAACTGTGCAAAATATTTCTGCTCAAAATTTGGCTTATTATGATATTCAAATAAAAATAAATAATAGTGAAATAATCACCGTTGTCTTTGCCATAACTTACGAATGTATTTAATTAGTATGTATCAATGAAAACTTAAAGGATCTTTTAACAGAAATCGTCTAAAATCCTTTCTTACATCATCGATTCTACGAGAAGCTTGATTTTGATGTTTTATTTTACCTTATATTATACGTTGTTTTCAAAAATACCATATTATTAAAGCTGTTTGATAATGATATCGATGATATCTATTTTTAACTGGAAATATTTTCGCGATATTAATAAAAATATTACATGTGATACATGACATCAATCCAGATTATTATCCTCTTTCAAATGGAGTAAAAAAATATATGGTGTCTGAAAAAAAAAAAAAAAACTTCAATCTGTATTTTATTTGTGTATTATTATTAATTTTTCTGAGTAAATATTATAATATCAGGGATTAATATGTATCAATCTTTTATATGCAGGAAATTATTGAACATAATTATTATAGGCAATTACATTGTCATTTAAGTATTTTGCTTTCAAAAATGCTTTCAAAGAATTCGACAATTAAATTGTATCAAATATGAGGTTAAGTTGATCTGAGGTATGTTAAGTTGCCTACAAACAATTTGTAACAAAGCTTTTCAATGTATTTGCAATGTTAAAAAAGTCCACGCGGGTATATTTCCCATTTACAATGTTTTAGTTCTTTAACATATGTTCACACCGGTTAAAACATTAAGTGAATAGAATTTGTAGGATGTTAGATTTGACTATGTCTGGCTGGAGCGAACATACACTATGTGGTTGGAAAAGTTAGTGAACACATTAGTTCCGAGGGACGATAAGAAAGGATGGCGGAATGAACAACTTTACCGGACGGGCCCCGCCAAATTTATGGGATGAACTCGTCCGGTAAATATGTAATTTATGGCAATATCCTGACCCGTTTGGAAATCTCAATGAATGAAGACTTTCGGGTTTCATGTCTTACTTATCTCAAAACTTTCGCTTCTCCCGTGCATCTCTTTACTTTTTTTATGACCCTGATTCTGATTTTTGTTGAATTTGAGAATATTTAATAGAAAAGAAACAAAAATGAAAAAATGAATATTTAACTCGAAAAGTAAAAGCGATTAATAATAATTGAAAGTTCCTTTCATATATCAAGTGAAACTCCACTTGAAAAACTACATTTTCTTAAAGTTAAAAAAGAGCAATTGCATCCAGGAATGTTTGCGCACTTTGTTCGCTCGACGAAGCAACGAGTGGAGTGAAATTTACGATATGTTGGCGAAGAAATTCGGTTGTAAACAGACACCTCACTCATTTTTACACATCATTACAGTTTGCTAACTTTTCCAATATTCTTCGTGGGGGAAATATAGCCGACTGCTGGCTGGCATCAAGGACGCAAGGTCTTTGTCATTCAGCAAATTTGTGGTAAATGTAGTGTGAATTTTAGATTTTATGCGCTCTTTGCGCGACCGGCGACCAACTCGTAGTACTTCTCGAACATGAACTCAAGAACTCCCCCGATTCACCAACACATTTTAAGCAGGGTCCACTTCGGTTTTAATCATCCACTCTCGGCCCGCCTTGCTTTATTCTTCATGCACATTAAAACCAGTTGAGCGTTTCTTTAAAAGTGTACCGTTGTACCGAAAATTATTGATGTCGATCAATACTGAATATTAATGTTCTTTACTGAGTTTCAAACTTTCTTTATGTAGCCAAATTGAATTTATTAAGAATGGCCCATTATAAATTTTAATGCCCTTATGCTGTTTGGATTCAAACAAACAGAAAATAAGCATACAATATAATTGAGTTGTGTTACCAAGCCGTCTTCGGCTATAATATAAAAGAGTTTATCAAATTCAAATTATTTGGATGTTGCAAATATTACACGTACGTCTCACGAGATTCTAATTTTATTTTGAACATGTTTTTGTTAAATTGTTGATAAGTTGATACAATGACCGAAAATGCAAGAAAATAACAATTATCATCGCATTTTGTAATGAATCATAAGAAATGTCTCTATTTATTGCTGTTCAGATCTTTGCGTAATTGGGCAACTAATCCAAATACTATTTTTGCAATAATTACATTCCCTGAATATGTAGTCCACACAATGTTTTTCTTCATTGGAATATGTAGATTTATTTATGGCTAAAAATACGTTATTTATTTGTCCTCGGTTTTGCTCATTTATGCTGTTTCAATTCAGAGAACTTGCAGTAGTTCCAAATTCTATTTCTCGGCGTTTCACTATTACGATATTTTGAAAGATCAAAATACAGTTAAAACAAATGTTGTGATAGATACTTGTGACCCATTTGCTTATGGTCCCAACTCTTCTTCAGTAAGATGAAAAGTATTATATCATACGTGCGTGAAATATCATTATAACTTCATGAAATATGTATATTATACTGTCAAATACAAAATTCTAATTTCTCACTTCCCTTTGAACACTTTGTAGACCTAGTAATAATCGTTTGACATGCTAGTCAAGTAACTGAATAAAACTTATATTTAGGTACTTTGATAAGCATGAAATGGAACCATATAGAAAACAGGGTCTTTAAGCAGAGAGTGATTTCAATTAATTACTTATTCAAAAATTATAGAGAGTTTTTTAATGTTCAGAAACAGCGTTGGAAATAAGTATTTTTTTGTCTAAAACAAACTCCAACTTCTGATAAAGAATTGGTAATGAATCTTTAATATAAAATATTTACAAGAAACTTTTCTTGAGACCAATTTAATTTTGAACAGGTGGTTTGATTGAAATTTAAAAAAAGGAAAGATGTTTCGATTCCCTTTTTTGGTGCTTTGGGAAGAAGAAATGAATGTGTTATATAATTAATACGATTGATTATTTAATATATTTATTTAATATTCTCCCTTTGTAAAGTTTGTTACATTAGTAGTGTGTATATTTTTTGATTAATTGATGCCTACAGCAATAGCAATTAAATTACGTTAGTGGATATGTTTGGATATAATCGTTTTTCCTAATAGGAAAATTGTAATTGTTTCTAAATTAATTGGAAAATACGTGATCAATCCAATTAATATCATTGTTCGTATTTGATAACAATAGGCGAAGAAATCTAATAAATCCAACTTATTGTCCCCAGGATGAATCTCTCAAGTCGGCGATCCAACGTAATTAATTTCTTCTTTAGTAAACTATTTCCTTTGCTTCTTACAACTGTTTCCGATGTCTTATTTCTCTGGTGACATTGGGGGCTTTCTGTATGTTGTCTACTCAACGATTTCCTTCGGCGAAGAAGCTGCATGAAACACAAATCACAAAGTAGAAAAAAGTTAATCAGTTTTCTTCGCCTTGCGTTTCCCTGGAATTATATATTGTCTCTGTTTTGGAGCTCGAGTTATTTCTCTATGAAGTGTTTGTTGTTCATTTATTGTTGGCTTGCAGGGCATTCTCGATTGTGCTTGACATGTGGAAATAAATCACTTTTAAATGACTCATAAGCGAAATAGCGTGTAATCGTGTTTAGAGTTCGAATAAATAGCACCATTATTTGTGTATTCTATCTATATTATGATAATTAATGATGATAACGTTTATATGAATTCGCAATAGTTTTATTGCACTTTTATTTAAACTATTTAATGGCAACTATTAGTATACACCTTTATTTAAGATTTTAGTAGAAGGAATAGGCCGGTTCAGGAAGAAAATGCATGTCTACTGCACACTCATTCTTCAAGATTCGAGGTGCAACGACGTGTACCTTGATCTAGAACCGGCTTATTCTTTCGACTGTTATATTTATTGAAAATTAGAACTAAACTTTATAATATCACAAAATACGTTTTGTAGGCCTGTTTTCTGTGTTCATCTAATGTCAAGAAAATATTTCAAAAATATATAAATTACCATCTAAATTAGTGCAATCTTTCCATCCGTATACTATTTACAAAAGATGTTCCAGAAGAAGAAGAATTTGTTTTTTAGGGACGCATCCAATACTTTATTTCATCATTGGATATTGTATAAAATTGTGTATTGTTGTAATGTACATGTCAAGTAAGTAATTATATGATATTTTTAGAAAATAACTCAATTAATTGACATTAAATCCGGAGTATGTATATTTTGAGTTAAATAATCCTACTGCACAATAAATTTAAAATAATTGTTAAATATAAAAGTATTCATTTCACCTAATTGAACGTGTCCGATTCGATTGGCAGTCTCGAATAGTAAAATTACATTGAATGAAATACAAAACCAATTACATTTTAAATAATGGATACTTTTATTTTTCACGGCGGTTGCAGCCACGAATTGCCGATGGAATGGAATGGAAATGCGAGAGCTCATTCTTTCAAACCTCCACACAAGTTGAAATTCTAATTTTAAATGCATCCCATTTATCTACGTCACTTTCAATTTAAACCAATATCGATCGAAACCCCCACACATAATGTAATTTATAATTTTATCTCTTCGTTTCCGAAATTAATTTGATTTTTGCGCTTTTATTTAATTGCTAGCCACGGGCCTATTGCGAACAGGTGCACTAATTAATTCATTAAATATTTCGAAATAAAATAATATTATGGGGCGTAACTCCAAATCTTATATTTGACAAATTAAGTTAACTAGATAGAACATCAACTTGAAATTGAAGCAAGGTAGACGCATAAACGAATTCCACTTGAAATTGCAATTAAATTAACATTTACACACTATGAACACATATCCAATTCGCTTGTGAATATATTCGTTGTAAAACACCTACCATATTTAAGTTATTTAAATTGCTGACGTATATGCATGGAAAGTGAGGAAATGAGGAGGAAACCTGTTAAGTACGCAATATTCTTGCTTCTTTGCTGGAAACACCGAAGGCAAGAGTACTGAAATAACATATCATGGCGTGTTATTATTGGTAATTACGGCTGTAAGCGAAAAAGTTTGGTTGGTGTAACTTAATAAGAGCCCGGAAAACACATTTGAAGGGATCAAGGAACTTGCTAACGTGATTGAAGCCCTCCATTTACCTAAAATGCAAATTCGGCCCGGCAAGGAACACTGAAGGATGTAACCGGAAGTAAAATTTTCTATGGGTGCATCTTCGATAGCAACCGTGATAATAAGGGGGATACGGGTGTATGTTATGATCATACTTGATCTTGAAAAGTGTTGACATCCCGAACATCCCGACCTATACGAGGACAAGGACGAATAGGAAAAGCGTACATGATAAATAGAAACGAACAACCGGAATATGTGTAAACTAAGTACATGGGAAGGGCCTTGAGGAGCGCACTTGCCTCCTCGTATACGTATATACTATATATTTCCTCTTATTTTTATGTCCGCCTCCTGCGTTCTTTTTGACTGACTCACTCACAAGCTACTCACAAGCCACTATGCGGAGTGGAAATCGTATTACTCTTTTACTTTTACTACCACAACACAATGCGAAGCTGGGAATCTGTGATGCGTTTTATGTGTCGCTGCTTGTACGTCGTCTTCGAGCGAATGTTTTCGCTCATGTTGCCAGCGAAGCAGCTAAGGAGGCGGCTGGTATGTGTGCTTGTATGCCGCCCCCCGCTGAAGCTGGAGCGTGTATGTGCATGCGTGGTGTATGTGGCGTTGTATGATTCATGGAGTCGGAGGGAAAAACATGTTGCACTGACAGAAATATGAGACTAAAAATAGAAGGTGGTGGAAGCTGGAGGAGCGGTGGCGATGGCGGTGGTCTGGCAGCGCCAGCGAAAACTCACCCGCTTCTTCCTTGTCAGCTGCTTGCTGGTGTTGCAGAAAGGTTTGCCACTCTGCTAACAATAAAATATAAATGTTCTCGACGTACAATTCGTAATCTCCCGGTTCTTAAGGTAATTGCCACTTGAGGAAGACATTAGTATCGCGCTGCTATATCAGCCAGAGGCTTGAGAGGTGTACGGAAGGTTGCTATCAGAATAGTTAGGTCTATTATAGGAGGCCTTGCAAATTGGTTAGTCAAACATAAAATCGTATGGGCTTTCAATAATTTTTACATTTTCATAGTGTTTATTGTATCACTAATACGATTAGGATGGATTTTGTATGAATAACATTTAATGTCAATATTTTTAAAAGTGACAATAAGTAAATCTCATTTGAACTTTAGTGGTTGAATAATTTCACAATAATGAATGGAAATTAATGTTTAGAGGAAATTCATTGATAAAAAGTGAATGACAATTTACCTCTCTTATCGAAGAGATTATCATCAATTAAAGATATAAAGATATACTGTGATATCTACATTCAATATAAGACTTTCATTTTCATTGTCAGTTAAACTAAATCGCATGTTTAATAAAATTATGTATGATAACAGTGATTCCTTTATTTAAGATTGACTCTATTCTATAATGGTTGATTTATTGTAATTATTTGCTGACCATGTATATTTACTTCAATGGATGGCAGTTTTTCAATATATTTTAGGATTAATAATATATAACAAAAAATTAATTAAATCTAAACATGGAAAATTTTACATTTAAAAGGCTAATGACCCAAATAATAATATTATTTAGGTTTGCAAATTCTTTATCACATTTTAGTCTAATCATTGTGTAAATTTAAATAAATATTTTCTCTTTGTCCAAAATACCTTGCCAGTTCTACTTCTTAATATATGAAACGGATTGGGAATTTAAGTTGATAACGGTGAAAATTACTTTATGTAGAGCGACACTAAAAATTATTATAGTAGTGCTTATTTGTTAATGAAATTTCCTAACTTTGCTTTACGAAAATTCAATTTTTATGATATATAATTTTATTATGACTTTCACAAAATGGTGTTATTCCTATATTATCCTTATAACATATTACGATTCAGATTGCCAGAGAAATTGGTCAAAACAAAAGTTCATTATGATACAAACTAGGTACATGAAGTAATTGTAGAGACACTTGAAAGCAGAGATTTTGCAAGATTACTCGGTAGTAATGTATTGATATAAGATTAAAAATTGCTCATTTTAGTTACAACCATCAACTTTATTTTCCCAGGTAATGAAATCCTCTTTAGAAGGGCAAATAAAGTATATAAAGTAAATAAAGTATATAAAGTGGAAGCAACTTTAAAAAGCCACTTCAAGGTACTGTCATAATCATCATATTTCTAAATTTATTATAATGGGAAATATGTCTTCGCCCTAACAATGCAGTAATTTTGAGCAAGATCTTGCTGATTATTACTACATAATAAATAAAAATGTTGTCGCAGTGACAGATTGATTGTTGATCTACTTGACTATAAAATTTGAATTCTACCATAACACTAAACCACTTTAATTGTATTGCACAAATAAATTGTAGGTCTTTAACTAGGTTGCATAAGAATATATAATACGAAATCTTAATTTTGCGTGAAATTTTAATTTTAACCATTTAATTAATAAATTTTCTGAATTTGCTTGCTACTATCAGTATCTGGAAAACGTATGGAAATTTCTATGGGAGTGTCACCAACATTTATCCGTACAGTGAATGAAATTGAATATAATTGCTTATAGGGAACACACACCTAAATTTAACTAAATACAATTGAGAATTATTTATCTTAAAAAACAGAATGTTTCTAGTTATATCAAAAGATCTTATTGCAAGTCATTGCTATTGAATGATAAGGAAACTTAACAGAAATGATCCAATCACACATGATTGCTTGATATTGTATAAAAAAGCTTTGAGATATCCAATGTGTAATATATGATATACATATTATGATATACATTTTCTCCTGACCGGGTGTCAGAAGCCTTATAACATGGCAGAAAATCAGCAAATAATAAGATACTTTATTCACTATTTAATAAAGTAGCGGAAATGGAAATCGATAAATGAATTAAATAACAATTTTCCTTGGTGTAAATCAAGCACATATTGTACAGATAAATATATCTTTTTTTTTCATTGAATATTAATTTTAATCATTTGTTAAATAAAATTTTGACATGGTTAGATATATCTTTTAGGCTCTTAGGCTCCACAAATCTAGCGCCATTATTTTCAACATAACGGAAATACATGAATAAACTTGCAAGGAAATTTCAAATTTAACCTTCTGAGAATGGTTTATGAAAAATTATCCTTTGTCTAAATCCATGCATTCTCCATTGGATGCGTTTCATTTCACATAGAAGGATCAAAGGAAAATTCCACATATTGAATATACGTAAGTACCTGATGTTGAAGCAATAAAGAAATCTATTTTACATATTAGATATTAAAACTCGAAGAGAATGGTGGAAGCCCTCGAAACCGGAGAGTGGCCACCAGAAAGTTGTACTAGTTGTTGGAATTGTAATCGTTTCAGTAGTTGCCGGCAGACGCAGCAGTATCAGCAACAGTAATAGACAGAGTCGTAGGAGAACATTAAATAGTGGAAACGGGGGGTTATATTTCAGCCCCTTCGCCCGTTGAACATTTTGCGAGCAATTTATATGAAAATGGAAATTGTAGACATTGCGAACTTGTACGCGAATGTAGCCTTAGGTAATGTGCCATGATAATACATTACATCCTATGGGTTCATTGTGCTTCCACACTTTCGCTGCTCGCAGCACTGCTGCTCTGCAAGAGCATTCGGATGACATGAGGACTCGTTGTGTTCGCTTAAATGGTTCTACGTCAAAACGTCGTATCAAAGACGTCGAACGTCAAAACGGCGCGGGAATATGGTCGCAGTCAAAAACGTCGCATTTGACAAAACGACGCAAGAATATAACGACGCATGCA
>JARJDZ010000997.1:0-19166 GCA_030264555.1 Aleochara sp. GC000083
TGTTTTTGGGGTGGAAGTCATGCAAACAACAATTCCTCATTTCAATTTGCCACCGTTGGACGGGCAGCCATGCAGAAAAAGGCGCAGCGGAGGAAATAATCGAGATGATAATTATTTAGCTCGCCCCGGAGACGGCATTATTAACGTTTTTATTGCGTTGGTGGTGCGCGCATGCGCGTCCCCATTCGTCCCGGCATTAATCCCGCGTCCATCCATCTTCGTTGGCCGCGGAATTAGCTCACCAATCGAGGCGAAATAAACTATGAATTTGTTTTCGCTTCGTCGGCGGCGGCGGCGATGGCGCTCATAATGCACATCATCAAACGCACGCCGGGAACACTGGAGAAGAAAGACGAACTCCTGGAGTGGGTGTGGGTGTGGAGAATTTCTTCCGCCAATACGTTATGCAAGGATGTTTACACAATCTCATGGCGGGCGCGCGCAAGGAAGTAAATATCAATCTGTAGCAGCCGAGTGTTCAACGGTTCAAGAAAACCATCAAGAGACGGCGATCCGGGTGGCGGAGAGGCGATGGGGGGTGATGGTGGCGGTAGCAGACGTGTGCGAGGGGCGGAATTTGATTTCCTCGATTCTCGCCAATATGGCACGCGCTGCCGCCACTGCCACCGTCATCATCGTCGTCGGAAGATCACAACATGTCCATCGATCGATTGCGCGCGATGCGTGTACATGCTCATGCATGTAATCATTGTCTTTCGACGGAGTGGAAGACGATCTCTCGGAGAATACGGCTGAGATGAGGGAAGCCAAATATTGCAAATTGCTAGGTTCACAATATCCACACAAATATTATCTCCTAAGGGGTAACAAGTTCTAACTTGTAATTTTGACATAGGAACCTTTTTGTCTTGTCTTGACCATCACCAACTCTGAGGGTTTTTGGTCTGAGAAAATTTGGAAAATCTAGGTGGAAGGAAGCTTTCTGTATCAGGACACAGTGATTCTAAGATCGACTTCTTAAAAAGACAAAAGTTCAATTACAAACTACAAAAAGGACTTGGTTCAAATTGAGATAGGGTTGAAACTCAAAGGGGAATCCCAAAAATAGGACAGTGGCTAAAAAACTTGTAGAAGATTCTTTTAGGAATGGGGTTCAAGAAATTTTAAACACATCACAAGAGTGACCATAAAGGGTTATGCCTTTGGTACCAAGGGCTCTAAAGAAAAATGTGATTTTTCAAATTCTATTTGATTGGTTGCTAAAGACCTTTTTGTTTTGGGACTAGTAGCTGATGAAATGTATGTACAAAAGTGACCACAATAGAATGGAGATGTCCAGATGCTTGGAAAGACAGGAAGGGACCTCCAAAATGGTCCCTTACATCTATCCAGACTTGAATAGCAGATTTAATGGGTTTGGCCGAAAAGATTTAAACTGTCAGCACTTCCGGGGTTTCCGGACCTTGGAAAACCTGAACCTCTTTTGTGGTACATCTGGGTTATGTCTGGGGTTTGAGAAATTTGGGGAGTATGAGTACAATAGTGACCACAAAAGGTTGTGGCTTTGAAAGACAAAGATATTTTTGAGTTTCTATTTGAGTTGTACCTAAAGATTTTTCTGATATAGAATATAAAGTAAAAAAATGACCTAAATAGATATCAAGGAAAGTTTAAACACTGAAAATTCAAAACCCCCATGGTCCAATCATCATAAACCTTGACTTAAAAAAAAATCTCTCACATTATATTTCACAAATCCCATCGGTACCTATCTGAACCCATTTGGGAACTCAAGAGATAGCCAAACCGGAAACGAGATAAACCGCGCGATGAGCAGTCCGCATTTAACGAAGCAACCATTTGGTGATAAGACGCAGTATGAAAACGAAAGCATTTCTTCATTTTTAAATTGGCTCACTCCTCGTTAAACGAACGAGAAAGCGTGAAGTGATTTTTTGCGGTCGGACGCGCCCCAGCTCCGAGGGGATTAAAACGATGTAGGCCAACTTGAGGCAAGTTTTCCGGGAGATGGTTGGTCCAGCAGTCAATGTGCGGGGAAATCCCCAACTGCACAACCATTTTCCCGAAGAAGAAGAAGCTCTGCGGTGCAGTCGGTCCAGTGCAATGTTCGTATTAATAATTCTTTTCGCTACTAGCGTGCAATTTCGGCCCAAACGCTGCACACTTCTTCGTGCAATGAATTTTCATTTGCGCCGTCGGCTGTGCACACGCCGCGGCGATGCGTTTTCTTCAAGCCCGGATCGTATTGCGTTTTCAATTAATTTCAATCTGCTCGTCGTAACATTGCATCGCAGATTACAACTACTGCTGGACTGTGCAAGTTACCTGCAGGATTCTGCATCCAGGTTGGGGAAGGCTGGGGAATTGCAGTGGCAGTGAATAACAAATTTTCCGGGAGTTAAATGCTCCGGGATTTGGATTACAGCAACATTGGGATATACAGGATTGAAACTTTTTAACCTAATTACCGGGAAATTGTGTGCCTAAGGTCTGATCAATCTTGGGGCTAGTTTCCCAGGAGGAGAAAAATGGTTCAAGTTTTGGGACTCTCGTAGTTGAGTATAGGGTCTGGATGAGTTAATGGATTCAATAAGTTTTTATAACTTTCAATTGGATATTTATAACTTTCAAGTTTGAAGGAAAACTTTAACTTTAATTTTGTCATGAAGAACCATAATTTTATTTTACTTTCTTAAAGTACTAAAAAGATATGGATCTAGAGAAAAGGTTGACGAAATCTGCTCAAAACTTGAAGCTAATGATTTCTAGCAATTCAAAGTCCCAGAACCAGAAAATTTTTATCATAGAGTTTGAAAAAAATTGGATAGAGATGTTCCAAATCATTTTTACGAACTTGGAACTAATGATTCTCATAGTTTCGAAGTACCAGAAAATTTCGCAATTAAAAAATCTTCAGACCTAATATCTATAGAAATTCAAAATTCAATTCTGAACAATTTTTCTGCAACTTCTTCGCCTCCTCCCGAAAATAAATTCGACAAGACATTTACCATGACTTTACCCAAATAACCTCGTATTTAAAGACTGGCTCTGGCGAAATTCTGAAGAAACGAGTTGCCAATGGCCAACAGCCAAGGCCAGTGAAGCAGATCGCTGCGCTGTTTACTTTTGGGCTGATGGCGTGTACATTTTCGCTCGATAAAGCACCCACCCAGAGCAGAAGAGCACCAAAAAAAAAGGAAAAAATAGGAACGACGAGCGAGCGAGCGACTCGTTGTCGTTGCTCGCTCCAGCGATATACGCGATTGCCGAATACCTCGCCCAAGTTTGAGCCATTTGTCAGAAAGTTGGTCACCCAAACTGTGTTCTGGCGTTGCAGTTCGACTTTATTTTTTTCCTGCAGCAGCGTTTGCTGCGCTACTGCCATTGTGTATTGCCGCACCCGCATCGCACACGGCAATTTACATTTTGCGCCGCCAAAAAGCTTTTATAATTATTATTTCATTTGAATAATTTGACAAATTAACATGCATAAAATACGGCATTCATTTCGTCTTCGCGTTTTCGCATGCAAATGAGACGCTCTCGTTGCGTTTTTCGTTTCGTTGCACTTTAAAATAATATGATTTCCAAATTTTCTGGAATGTTATCAAAGTTTCCAAAATGGCATATCATTATTTTATATTCTCTGAGATATAATTTGGTTTAACATTCTAGAAATACACATTTTCAAAATTCTTAGAATTTGTTTTTTCGTATACCAACAGAAGTGGATTTTTGAAATTTTTCAATAATATCGTAAATAATTTTAAAATTACATCCTGAAACTAGAATTCTTGAATTTATTACTTTTATCTTCGATTCATTAAAATTGATAGATGAAAATAATTTGATAGTTGTTTAAATAATAAAATTCTGAAATCGTGACTGCTTTTCATCAACTCAAAAAATTCCAGAATTATTTTTGAGATTTAGTAAAGATTATTTTTTACTAATTTCAAATTTTGGCATTAACTGATAATTAGCTAAGGTTTTATAAGTTTTGGTAATTGATATTCAAAATATCCCAGAAATTTCATCATTACAAGATTATAGAAACAATAATTCATTAGTAATTTAATTAAAGCCTACGAATATTCATCACAAACTTTTCACTTTCTTCATAAGTTTACAATGTTCTAAAACTTTCTTCTGTTTGAAACATTCAACTTAGTTGTTTACAAAAATCTTTTAAACCAAAAAAGTAGAAAATTTTTAAACCAAAAAAGTAGAAAAAAATTTAAACCAAAAAAGTAGAAATTTTTTAAATTATCTGGAATTAATTTCCGTAGAAATCTTTTCAATTGAAGAGAATATTTAAATCTAGATTGGGGTAAAATATTCCAGAATATTCTAGAACGTTATAGAAATATTCTAGAAACTTCTAGAAAGTTCCAGAAATAAAATCTTCAACATACTTAGAATTTTTAATCAATATACGTTCAGAATTAGTTATTTGAACGTTTTCATTCAACAGAACTATGATAAATGAATCTAAGATTTCATCCTGAATCCAGAATCCTGTAATTTATTCCATCTACCTGCGATTCATTCGATTCAACCTCACTATTTTGCATATTTCATCAACTTTTTGGCTCGTTATAGTGAAATTTAATTGACTAATGAATAATGAAACACCCCCTCTGCAATCGGATTACCTAACTTCCACGTTCCAGAAAACTTCCAGAATTTAACGAGCTTGATGGCTGGCGGAGAAAAAAGCGCAAATAATTTTGCAACATACGGCGTCGCTTAAATAGTTCAACTGCTTGCGCAACTTGTGCAGAAATACTACGGGGGTGTAACGGGGTGCTGAGTGGATGCAAAAGGGGAAGTTCTGCACCGACCGCATCATCAGAAGAACTAAATTAGCATAAAAGAATGGGGCCGTGTACTCGTGCAACCCTTAAGCGTCATTTTACACGAAGAAAGTAGGGTAATTTCCGTTACACGACGCATTTGCAACTTGTTAAAAATACCACCCTCCCCCTTAGAGGCGGCAACCATCCGAACACAGGCATACATGGAGGAAAGTGCAAGGTGGCGCCTGTGGTAAGGATAATGCGAGAGCATCCACTTATTTCGCCAGCGCTCTTCAGCGCATTGTTGTTATTGTAGGCATTGTCTTCGGGCGGCGCTTCCGGTCGGTTTCCGGTGTGCGTGCGTTTTGTTTTTCCCGCAGGAAGCGAGCGCGAATATCGTGGGAATTCAATTTAGTCGGCGGCGTGTTATTCCGAACCGAAGAACCCCAGCAATTGTCTTCGCTAATCTGGCGCTGGTGTTGGCTGCGTGCGCGCGACTTCCGGATTGGATGTGGGTTGCTCCGGAGTGGCGCTAATTCGATTCGCGCACTAATTGCGAAATCGAGGACGTATCGCTTGCATTTATCAAGTGAGCAAAGATTGTTTTTTCAAGTTTTCCCAGGGTTTTCGCGGGAAAATTGACAAAAAATAGTTCCGGAAATGATTTTTACTAAATGATATCAAACTAGGACTTGGGAAAATGATGTATTTTAAAACATGAGGTGACGTTGAAAATTTTTGTTAATAAAAAAAATTAATGGATGGAAGGATCTATGGAAAATATCCGACATGGATTTATTAATTCTGGAGTAAAATTCTGGAGAAATCCCCAAAGAACTCATTAGAAACTTCGCAACTAATTTCCGACTTTTCCTTAATTTAAAACTGATTCAAACTCTTTTTTCCCACCTTTGTAAATGATTGAATGCGCAAACTACTTAAAAACTAATTGCTGGACTATTTCCGGTAACGTTGCACTATGTTATTTGTGAAATTCTAGAACATTCTGGAATAATCCACGAATACGAACATGGATATCTTCGACAAAGACGAAACGAAAAATCTTCGGACATTAAAGTTAAAATCACAGATGTGGACCTTCAATGACGGCTAACTAGCAGGAAATACAAGCGTGGATCCGTAGTTAGGGATCAAATCCGAGGATCCTGAAGGAACAAGCGCAATCCTCGTCTCGTATCTCGGCCATTAGAAACCGGAGCCGACTACGAACCGGGACTGGAGCCTCGTTTATCCGAGTGCTTCTGTCGGCCATAAACGAATCGAAGAGTATGACTTGTCTCGACCGCCCCCAGGACTCTTCGAACCGGCAACGAGATCGAAACTGGTGTACACGAATGTGTACACGGACATTCATTCCAAAGTTTCGACCACGTTTCGTCGGCGTTAAATATTGACCTCGTCGCCGCCACTGCCGCCGCCGAGCCACGATGCGAAATTCTCGGGGGCGGCAATACACGGATGTAAATCGAACGCACCGAAAAGGGAGCTGAAATGGGTCATGGGTTCTCGGCGTCGGTGGTGGTGGTAGCGGTGGGGTTTCACTAGGGCGAAGATCGAGGGTGCACACACGGTAATGAATTCGACTTCAGTGAATGGCCGCCCCCCGCTGCGAAGAAAGGTTGCGGAAGAAGATGGCGGCAACGGGGGCGGCGGTGGTGGCGAGCGCAAACACCGATTGAGATGAGTGCGTTTCGAATGCTGGTGAATGCAACGTAAAGTGTGGGTCGTTTAGAAACCACCCCCTTGCCACCCCCCTCCACCCCCCACCCCGTAAAAGAACCAAGCGAAGTGACACATTTTATCGCCTCCTTAGAAATCGCACGATTTATCTGATAGTTTGAATTAATTCCGGGGTGGTTTGTTTTATTTGTTGAGGACTGCTGGTTCTTCATTAAAGATTAATTACTTTTTTATCGTTCAAAAAATTCTAGAAATTCCCATTTTTATATATTTTTTCAATTAATATTTTATGCAATATTTTATTAGCGAATAATATCGAATTTATTGCATAAATTTGTAATGTAATATTAACAATTTATTTAATCCATTATGCTCGTAAAATTTATAAAATTGTTATTCATATATCTGGGGGAATATCAGAATTGGTAATTTGCAATAAATAATTTCTATTAAAAGTTTTGCAATTTTTTTTTGTGGAGAAATAAATGCAAGTATTGAATATATTTATTTAAACCGGAAACCGGAAATATAATCCCCTATCACATGCTCGTTCAACCGATATATTTCTATCAAGTCATTAAAAAATCTTTTATTTTTAAAATCCGGAAATTTATTCAACAAATTGAATAAACTTTTCGCTATAATAAATATTTCTTTGATTTTATTTTAATTTGTTAAAGTTTTCAAATTCAGTATTGAATTTTAGTTAATTTCCAAAATTTTTCCCAGATAATAAATGTCATTAATTTTTGCAAAAAAAAATTTGCTTTAAACGATAATTTTCTTCTGAAATTTAATTGAAGAATTTTGAATTAAAGTTTAAAGAGAGTAGATAAATATATTCGATTTTTGATATTTTTTTCAAATTTAAATTAAATTACCATAATATTTAATAGGCAATGATAAAACTTTTAAATTCGCTTAGTTGATTTTTAAAGAAAACTCATTAATTTTTTTTGATATGCAAAATTTGGCAAAAAATCGTAGTTGGTAATTTACTTTTTGTAATGGAATTTCTTGCTGATAAATTTATAATAAAATTTATTAATTTCCTCATACTTAGTTTAAAAATTAATCAAAAAATTTCCCGCTGATGGGAATTTCCCGCATAACATATAAAATCGAATTTCTGGAAATAATTCGATTTAAATCGGTAGTAATTCCGGCCGAATTTTTTCGCCCACCAAGAAGATTGTTGAAAATTTCCCCGAACGCAGCGATTTTCCAGCGCCGGCGATATAATTCACCGTTTAATGGCCGATGGCAAATCCGTGTATAATATTTGATGGTCCGTTTTATATCGATCGAGGCGCCCTCTCGCCGGAATGTTGCACATTCCGATATTCGGGCGAAAATATTTCATCGCCCACTCGCATCCCTCTCGTCCACAGTAACGCATCAAATACGGAACAATATCTTCCCGAAAGCATCGAATTTTGGCAAATTAACGGGAACGCACTGTACGATTCGTTTCGCGCTTATTATGCGAGCAAACAAAGCAAATGTGTAACTCGAGCGACGCGAATGAATGCGTGCGAAATTCACTCATTCAATTTCGGCGAGTAGATTCGCACAATACAAATTTAGTCATATTCCAAACAATGCCCATTAAAGCTAATAACAAAAATGGCCGGCTGCGTCGTACATGCGTTCATGCACGTTTGCGTATTTGTTTAGGGTTGCTTCGTTTCCTGTTTATGCGCAACGTTTTTCGCATTCATTTATTCACATGGTTTCATATTGCAATATTAATCAAACAATCAAGCAACATTTAGATACATAATTTATTAAATATTTTCTCAAGAAGGAAATATTTATGAAAAAAAAAATATTATTTCAGAATATTTTCAGGGTTGTAAAAAAATTCATTATCTCAGAAAATTCGCAGGGTTGAAAAAAAATCATTATCTCAGAAAATTTGCAGAGTTGTTTAATTTTATAAGGGAAAATTCTGACTTTTAGAGATTCGAGATTTTTCAAAATCTTTTTTCTAACTGATCTTGGAATTGAGAAATATTAAGAAATAATTGAGAAATATTTTCGGATTCTAGGACTTAACTTTGCTTTCTCAGAAAATCAAATCAAATTCACCCACAACCAATTAAAAAATTGCAAAAGAAATTCTGAAAAAAACAGGATCAAGTTTTTGCAACCTTCGAAAGCTGAAATTTTCTGGAACTTTTGAAACGAACCACGTAAAATGGGAAATTTTCAATATGTAGGAGCAAATAAAGTCACGCAGACTGCAACCCTCATTGAAGGAGTGGTAAACACGAAACAGGAAGATAACCGAAATCGATGAGGCTACAGTTTTAGTGAAAGCCAAAAAAAAAGAAGTCGACGAAATGGAAACCATTCGAAGGTGGTTCCTGGATGGAAACACCGGAAATTTTCCAATATGCATGTGTGTATGTGTAGTAAACTTCAAGTGTGGTGAGTGCAGAAATTCGAAGGTGAAATATGTATTAGAACAGCAATGGCGAAACAAAAGACAGGACGAAATAAAGAATCTAAAGAAGTAAGTTTATCTCACGAGCGAGTTTTTCGCGTTTTATTCCACAGAAAACTTGCAGCTCTGCGCTACTGCTTTCCATTTCGCAAACTTAGATTGCCATTCCTCTCGATGGCGGGTTCTTATAACTTATTATTTCGACAAGTTTCGACATAAGATGACATCTCATACGCGAACTAGAGGTAATCATTGGATGTGTTTCTGGGATTGTTTCCGAGAAGATTTCATTCATTGATTTTTATGATTGAATTTTGTTATGAATTACTAATTTATGTCTTTGATTGGGAATTTGTTTCAAACTAAAATCTAAATTAAATTCTGATCCTGGCGATTTCAGACTTTTAATATTTCAGAAAATTGTTTCGTTTCAGGTTCATATTTAAAATTTTAGATACTGAATTATTTTTTTTTCTGATCATTTTTTGTCAATATTTCTTTTGGAATATATAGCTCTTAGAATCTTGGAATGAAATGGGCACTTTCAGAATAGTTTTCAGAATAGTATTGATCATGGCCCAGTTTACAATCTAGAAATCGTTAATAGTCCATCGACGTAAGAGGATGGCACGTAAGAAGCCACTAGAATTGATGACAACAATAAAATGAGAATTGGCCATGAAGTACTTAAAATAAAGGCAGCCAGGTCAAAACTTTCTAAGAAAGTTCTAGAACATGAAGGGGCGACTTCAGTTTGAGAAGTTTCAAGTTTAGAGAACCTTCAATTATGATTCTTGAAGACACCTGATTCATGATTCTGTAGACACATTTAAGATCCTTTTTTTCACTATCACTATTAAGAACTATTTTCGAGAAAGTTCTAGAACTTTTCAAGAAAGTTCTAGAACTTTTCAAGAAACGTCTAGAACTTTTTCTGGACTCATACAACTTAATATTCTGAATTCACTACTGAATTAAATTCAAAGAAATGATTATTTAGTGGTCGAGTAAAGGCTACTCTCTAGAAAGTTCTAGAACTTTTCTAGAAACATCTAGAATTTTTCCAAGTTTTTGGACTCACTCAACTTAATATTCTGAATTCACTATTGAATTAAAACTCAAAGAAATAATGTGATTTCTAGGTGGTCTATTAAAGGCTACTTTTCAGAAAGTTCTTGAATTTTTCCAGAAACATCTAAAACTATTCTAGAAAGTTCTGGAATTCTTTCAGAAACATCTACAACTTTTCCAGAACTGTTTGATCAAACTTCGTAAAAAGCTACAGGTATCTTTGTCATCAACGTCAGACGTCTTCGAAGCTTCACGTATCGAATTTTAACTCAGCCAATCGATTTCCACCCCACTTCTCCCTTCTTCATCCCCCCCACCCCATCCTTCGCCCACAGGACAAAACGCACGATGGTGAAACATCTTCGCCGCCTTCGGGGAATTACAAGCCTATTGGTTTTCGACTTTTTGCCACTTTTGCCGATTGTATATGAGAATGTGTCTCCGTCGTCGTCGGGGAGAGTAAGTGAGCGAGTGCGGGGCGTCCTCTGCTTTTCTATTTATTTCCGCAAACTTTTCGCCCCCTCGAGGGGGCGCATCGATGTGGCAAGTGTGCGCTCAGTTTTCGGTTAGTTTAAAACTGCCACCATCGCCACCACCAACGTCGTCGTCGACGTCTTCGACGTGGGGCGAATTCCCACCAGTCCAGACGCACCCATCCAGCCAGCAGGAAGACGTGCGCGTGGAAAGCGGGACAGGCGAGGAATCTTAATATACTCCAAGGAGCACATACTCGAGCGCGTTTTTATCCTGGCGCAGCCCGATGCAGGAATTCCGCAGTTTTATCTCAATCTTATCGTTGGAAATGAAACATTTATTTTTGGCCCAGGTTCAGAAATGGGCTCTGGCTACAAGATGTTCGAATCAAATATTCGTATTCATGGAAAAATTATTTTCTAGTTAAAATTTTTCCTTTCCATTTAGTAATTTTTTGAATTTTTATTTTTGGTGTTTATTTACTATGATGAGAGATTTTTAATTTCCCCAAAGGATATTTTCCCATTCCTCCTCTTAATTTTTCATTCAATTCCCTCAACTGGAAAAATACGAGTTGTTTATGCTTTAAATTCGTTTTCATTGCATTCTTTAATGTTGCTCTTAAATATTTAGTTTTCTTCCATGGTACTTATTCCGCAATTACGCAAATTGTCTGAACTTTCCATTATTTTAAAGAAAATTAAATGCTCTTACAAGTAAATTCACTGATGCCTTGATTTTCTGTGTACCTACTCTTTCTTCTCATTATTCCCACGTAAAGTTTTCCTCAAGATTTAATTTATTTCCCCGTAATTATTTTACCTTTTCATCCGCTTGAACTCGTTTTTTTTTACAAAGTTTCAAATTAAATAATTTTCATTGCTTTCCATTTAATAAACTTTTTAAACATTTAATGACTTTCCATTTGAATAAAATTTTTTATTTCGAAAATTTAATTATATTTCGATTCGCAAACTTTTTTATAATTACTGAAAGTCCCAGAAAATGTTATTATAATATAAAAATAATCTTCATGTATATTTCAATGGTTGTTGATTGTATATTTAATTGTTATAAACAAATGCATTTACGAGCTTGGATTACAAACTTAACTCGAATATGAAAATTGCATTTGCCCGCGGAAAATTCGTGGATTTTTTCAGTTTTTATTGGCGTTGTTCGCAAAAAATTCGATCAAATAGTTTTTAATAGTTATCGGAGCATATTTTCATCCCGTTCGAATCCGGGGACAAAATTGGATGCGGATGTTTTCCGTTGTTTCATTTCGAAGTTTTTGTTTTTCGTTCGCAATTCATCTGCGCAAACATTTTCGAAGTGGAGTACACAAATGCAAAAATTCGAATTGTAATTCACATTTCTAATCAATCTTCTCAATCAACTCTTGTTTGTTTGTTGTTATTTTTTTTGTAAGTTTGCAATTTCTGTTTGTAAATTTGAGTTTTTTTACAATTTAACTTTAATTTTTTTTTAATTTTAAATTTCACAAATTATTGATAAATTTCTAGAAAAAAATTATACCCTTTTAGTATACTCCCTGAAATTTCAAACAAAAATATTTCCTCCCTGAATATTATATTTTTGCAAATTGTGAATATATTGATATTCATATTTCCCATGTTTATCGCGATTTTTTTTGCAACACAAAATATTTTCACCTTTTAAGTGCAACTCGTTTGATTCTCTACGAGATGATGAAAGCATATTTCCCAGGCACGAAAGTGCGAACAAAACACTGAACGTAGAAATGTACGTTGCATGCAACAGCAAACTTTTTCCACCGCCGCCGCCTCTTTTCCAGCATTTCCCATCCCTTGCGCCTTTGCGGTCGACGCTTCCTTTTGTTCCATCATCTCGCCCACGCATCCCGTTTCTTGCCTTGTTATAGCGTCCATCTGGGCGCGCGCATCGCGATTGCTTTCGCACAGATCGAGTCAATCTTTTTCCCGTGCGCGTCGATACAGCGGGACGCAGCAAGGATGAGATCTGTTCCCCCTCGTATAACGAAGTGCTCGGGCGATGTTCTGTGATGTTGGTGCCCGCGGTCGGCTTTGTTTTTCCGTGTATCCGGGTGGTTGGTGGTGGTTGGGTGTACGTGAACAAGGGAATATCTGCGCGGCGAAAAGAGCGACGAGGAAAACTAGCTGGAAGATCTGAGGAAATACCCATCAAAGTTGCCGCAAACAAAAATAATCATAAAAATAAAAATGAGGATCGGAAAAGCAGAGAGAAATTGTGTGTGTGTGTGTGTATGTGTGGAGGGAAAATGTACGGAAAATAAAATCTAACAGATTGCTCCATGGATGAGCTCATACATTCAATTCGAGTGCACGCAGAATTGTTGCTACAATTTTTTTTTTTTTAGGGGGGAAATATAGGTAATTCCAGATATGACAAGGCGATTTGATATTTGATGCGTTGAAAACTTGGAAAATTCGCAGCAAAGTTGAACACAAATTGAGAAATCTAAAATTTCAAGAACAAACAAACGATTTAAAACTTGCAAAGATTAAAAAATTTGGACGAATATTTTTTTTTCAAATTTAGAAATCCAAAATCAATCCAAAACAAACCTTCAGAAACTGAGAAATTCTGTTACAAAAGAGTTTTCCAATTAAGGAAGTAATTTAAACATTAACTACCTAATTGGAAATTTGCAACCTTTGAAAATTAGCAAAATCTGTAGTTATACACCTTTTCGCATAGAGACAATAATTTTCAAATTTTCACAAGTGGAAATAATCAATGACAAGAAAATTTAATCTGAAAGCAATTTGGATATTTGAATTCCAAGACCAGAAGACAAATTTGAAATTTTCGACCATGGTACAATTTTGTTCCAAAATAAAGGACAAAGTATTTTTGTGCTTGTATTTTGGAATTTTGGAACTGTTCAATTTGATTTTTTTTAATCAAACCCAACTTTTGAAAATCTTGGTCTCAGAAAGAACCATTAAAACTGAACCTTGTAAAATTCGAAAGGTAAATTCCACACAAGTTCTATTTCCGGAAAATTTCCCGGATAAATGATAACAAACTCGAGTGAATTGGCATCGAATAAATAGTAGGATAATTCTAAAATGATCAATATTGTGCTATAGAGGACAGGAAATAAATGAGCGTGGAAAAATTTGAATTCCAATATCTCATCCGGTTTTTCCGAAGGCGAATTAATCCTGCGTTTTTTTTACCCCCCTCGTATTTTGCCGCAATGCGCGCTCGTCCTGCTGATAGATTGTATTAATATACATAGCTTTGATGAATATTTATACAGAAAGCTGAAGTTTTATTTCGCCGCATCCGAATGCGTTTATGAAGCCTGCTTCCACCCTCCACCCCTCCCCCCACCCTTCCTCAAGATGCCTTTACGCCATCGACGCGTTTATTTTACTGCAGGACGTGAAAACGAGAAATTTAATGCCTTTTTGGCGCGCTTCTTCTTCGGCGGAAGAGGACTTCAGCGGCGGCCGTTTGCCGCCGAATGGAATGCGAACGCAATGGCAGAAGTGGTGCGCGAGTAAGTAAAATTTACATTTATAGATTCCTGAACGTATAAATTCCATTCAGGGCGCGCGCGGTTTGCTTATTTCTTTAGTGCCCTCGTTGTCGACGGCGGAGGCGGCCCGAAAGGTGTAGTACGCGCGAAATGAAACGTAATTATTTTAAATTAACTTTTTCAAACGCGCGCGCGGGCCTCAGCCGTAGGTATGTAATGCCCTAATAAATTTCTGCGGTGTTTTCAATAAAGAAGTGCGCCCCTTTTCCGCATTGTGGCCCATGCAACCAGCCTCACACTTTTCGGCTGTATTTTCCATACCTTCCCATCCAATTTGTATTGAATTTCCTTGTATATCATCAAATAAATGTTAGCGAGGACGTTATAATTTTTTTTTGCAGGAAATTGCGATTTTTTACATTTTCCTTTCAAGTTTTCACAAAGTGTTTTTATAATCCTTAAAGTGAATTAATTTTTTATAATATATTTAATTTCTGAATCTTTAGTTACATTTTTCACAATTTCTTAGTGATTTTTGCTATAGAAATCCCTAATTTTATAATATTTGTTCAAAGAAGCAAAAGATTAGTACATGAAAGTCCAAAGGACTAAAGTTTTTTTTCTTTTTCAAAGAAACATTCTATTTTTTATTACACCTTCTAAAAATTTCGGAAATTCTTGAATCATTTCATTCAGGAATTAAAGATGAAACAGGAGAACTTTCAGATATTTTGAAATTAGAAAATTATTCAAAAATTTGAATATCAAACTGAAAAATTATAAAGCTGAATTTTATTTTCAGCCTAAATTTGCGAGGTCGTTAATATTTCAGAAAGCTGAACGTGCGACACCCAGAGAAATCACCCTTAAAATCATATCCTTCTGGGAACAATTAACATACATTTTCCGCAAGCCCCGCGATGCCGCAAACGGAAACAAGAAGGCGAAAACATAAAGAAAACTCACCGTAAAATCAGAGCACGTGCAATTCGATACCATTTGGGTGCTAATGAAGTTTCGCCCTCGTTCGCCCGCAGAATCCTGCAACAAAAAATAAACACAACGTGAGCACATTAGCATTTTCGGCATAAACGTGGAGGGGTCGTTAAAGCTCCGAGCAAACAGGACAACTTTATTTTTTTAATCAGCGGATTACAAGTTCACCAGCAAAAACGCATTGGATACTCATTAAAAATCAAAGAAAAATGTTTCGGCTTCGAAACGCAAGATTTTGATTGGAAAACTTGCAGAACAAAGATGGAATTTAAAGGAAAGTTTTTAAATCCTCTTAAAAATCCTCTTAAGTCAATTTATGCACTGGATATAAATATTTGAAAAGAAAAAGAAGAATTAAAATGCAAATCAAGGGAAATATTTTTCGATTGAGATTATAAAATTAGAATAGAAATTCTAGAATTTACATTTTTACCAGTTTTAAAAGATTTACAACGTCAAAACTTCGTTGTTCAAATTTTATGATTTTTACCAAATCAAAGTAGATGCAAATTGCAATATTCTAGATTTGAACTCGAATTTTCGAATTATAATTCCAAAAATTTGAAATTTTAATTGCTTAGTGAAGGTTTAACGATTTTAAAAATGTTGGATATAAATTTTAGACAATTTTAGACAATTATCAGACAATTTTCCTGGATTTCTTGGGATTTGACCTTGAAGGATCTTCCAGCTAGGATCAATAATTCTGACCTTGAGATATTGATTTTCAAATAATTTGAAATTTGTAGCTTGTCACTGTTTTTTGGAACCAAAAACAAGGTCCACAATTTCGAGTATATTGTAGTAAATCTTGGGTTTGGAACTTGTGCAAATTTTTCTTTCAAAATTCTACGACTAAAAATTGTTTGTAAGTTCCAAATTATAAAACCTGTTGGAACTGTTTCGGGAGAAGAATTCCGAAAATCCCCAACTGTACGTGTATTGTCCTTAAAACAACGAGATTATTAACAGATTGTTGAGTGTTCCAAACGTAATTAATTGCCCTTTCTTCATTTCGTTTCGCTGTGCATTCGCAATCAGTCGCTTAATGAGAACTACCATGACTCTGCTGATGCTGGCGGCGGCGGCGGATTGCCGTCCAACTTATAAAACAACAGCAACAACACCGCCCCGAATTTCGTGCATGTGCGCTAGGACCGCACCGCCGGGTTGACTCCGGGGGCGGTTGATTCCCAACCTTCGAAGAGTGCTCCCAGATAAAGCTGAGCGATCCGAGCCGGTTCGACGTCGTCGTCGTCGGTGGCAACGACGAGGAAGCGTGCGGGGGCGGCGCGCGCACCAAACCAAATCCACGAAAGGGTGTAATCCGGAATAAAGCAGCTATTTACCGACAGAGTGGTTCGGATTCGCACCCGCAAGATCTTGTTTAATACACAACCGCCACCAACACCACCACCACCACCGCCGGCGAGGTCGGAGTGGCTGCCGCCCCCGGGATGTGTGTTTGTGTGCATAAATATGCGACGCGTGGAGAAAACATAAACACCCGCGGCGGCGGGCGAAGTCGAAATAATTTACAAAGGCGATGCGCTACTCTGTTGCCGCCGCCACCAGCACCGCCAACGCCGGCTTTTTCCTTTTTGGGGCGCTGTGCAAACGTGGAAACAAAGCCATAATGTGCGTTTGTATAGACCGGAAATTAGTCGAATGGCTCCTTGAAATTACAGTGTCATGTCTCCCTTTTTTTGTTCCATTTCCCAAATATTATTTATAATTGATTTATGTATTCTTCTCGAAGTTATTCTCAACTCTGATATTTCATAATTTCTGTTTACTGAAAACCTGGTTACTAAATTTAAATTTAAATCTTTTACTATTTATTTTTTATTCTTTAAAAATATATTTTTAAATTTTCAACTACGAACTTGCAATTTGAATTACTGACGTATAAACAAAATATTAGTTCTGAATTTCGAATATTTAAGTTAAAGTTGAAAAGACTTAAATTCTCAAAAAAATTAACTGACTCGAGATCTCAAAATTACAAAATGTGCAAAAAACTGTAAGTAATCTTAATTCAGAATTTAGTACCTACAGTCATTCTGTAATTAAATTTTCAAAATCTTTTTGGTTTTCAAATTATTTCATCAAATGTAAAAATCTAGAATCTAATTTGATTATTCTCAATTACATTTAATTAATCTCAAATACATTTAGCTGTTTCTGATATTAAACCAATATTTTCTCAATAATATTTACCAAATTAATTACAATTATTGCAAACTGAATTACAATAAAAATCTGAATCTCATTTGCTGGTCACTAATTTACAATTTACTAATCTAATTGTACTTTAACTTTCAAAACTAAAAAATTTACCAAACTATTATCATTATTATTATTATTATTATTAATAGTTTGATTTAAATATGGGTGAAATTCATTCAAAATTCATTCAGGTATAACATAAGCCTAGAAGCTTTGCGGGTTGCATTATTACACCTAGAGACGAGTGATGAATAATTAATAAATTAATGGGAAATTACGGGACTCGTTAAATTTTAAATTTTAATTTCTGTGCTGTTCCAGCTTTATTATGTTACATAAATCATATTTTAGTTTAAGTTGATTATAATCATGCTCTACATCCTTCCTTTTTAATGAATTATTGAGTGCCACTATTTGTAAATAAACTTTCATTATTTTTATTAACATTTTCAGGTCGTAATTTACGAATGTATTTTTATTTTTAAATATTAATTTCCTCGATTAATATGTAATATTTAAAAGGTAATTTTTAAATAAATAATTCAATAAATAATTGTTGTTTTAATTAATGAATAAATTAGTTCCTTGAAAATTAAAAAAAAACATTGTAGAAATGATCAACAATTAATGAAAAGAACAAATATAATATTTTAATTTTCAAATATTGTTGTAATTAATTAATTAATCAAGAAATTATTTACTACGATTTGATAATTTCCATAAATAATTTTGAAGTTATATCCAACAAACGGAAGTAATATGTTGATTAAATTATATTCCTGAATAATATTATTTTGAAATTCTATGAAGATTGAAAGGAAGATTTGAAATATGTAATAAATTGAATTTACTAATTCTGACTTTTGTTGTATTTTGCATTATAACGTTATGCAAATTCATCGAATTAAGCAATCCAATAACAATTATCACCAGCATATGATAAACTAATTTCCCCATCGAGGCGTATATAATTTACAAATATTACCGGAAATTCAGCAAAATTAAGGAATTTAAAATTTCATGATTTACGGTTATAATTTGCGCAATTGATGATTCATTAATTAATTTGGTAATTAAATGTATTATCAATTAATAGTAAAATAGTTGGGCTATCAATTCAATTCAATTTGATACCGAACATTTCATTTAATACGTTGAAATGAGATAATCTGGTTATTTTGATATTATTAAGGGAAATCTCATAAACAAATTTTGTATATAAATAAAAAAGTTTTGTATTAAAAGTGTGAGAAATTGGAAATTATAATTTCACACTGAGAAAAAGTTTGGATAATTTGCTATATCGTTAAAAGTCATCAGTAAATCAACAAATCTGACTTTATCTCACGAGTAAAATAATGTGATTATTATCTAACTTGTAAAGTAAAAGTATCAATTTTTCTCCCTAGTGAATAAAATACTTTTTCTAAGGCCCAAAAATATACCAAATGAAAAATGCTATTTACACTCAAATTCTGAAAAATATTTGTTGCTAAATTATATCATTGATCAATTTTTAGTGTTTGCTTTCAAAGAAATGTTTTATACATATAATAGCACTAAATTTAAAAAATAGGAAACTTGAAATCGTCGAAATTATCATATTACTTTTTGCAACGTTGATACCGCACTAATTGAAAAACCAATTATACATCCGCATAAAAGCTACAAATTGCGCAACTAAATGCAAAACGGGGAATTGCACAAACGAGCATATGAATATAATACCGTTGATCAATTTAGTCGTCATTTCGAATTTGGACCAACAATTCGCGATGTGCTTCGTTCAGGCCAACTAAACGAGGATGGCAGAATGCAAAATAAAATTATTGTTAGAGGAAACCGAGGAACACCGCAAGATCAGGAATAGCAGTACAATCTATTTTGTGTGTTATTTGACACTACACTATAAAACATACATTGTTTTCGTATATCATCTAAACAACCT